>JABSTQ010008405.1:0-28015 GCA_013358835.2 Ixodes persulcatus | reverse complement strand
CCTTTTTCCTCTGGTGGCCTCGCGTTTCAGTAGACCTCTTTTTTCTTTTTATTTAATTCCTCCAAGGGAAGACATCCCTACGGACGTCTGTCATGGATTTTCAGATTCCTCGAGAACTGATTTAGGAAGACGTGGAGAACCTCGGTCTTGTCCAGGGGGGAATCCCGGTCTTCCGAATCCTGACTTCAGGTTTGTTTTAATACTTTCCTCCAATTTGATGGTCATTATTTTTGTAGACCGGGCAATTCGTCCTTTGGCACGGATGTGCAGCGGCTTCCAGAGGTTGACTCTTTCCATTCCGCCAAAAGTGAACTCCAAATATTTTCAGGCTACAAAAACGGCAACATCAACAGGCTGCAGTAGATGAGTCGCATTCGGTGGGAGCGCGATGAGCTTTACATTATTTTCTTCGCACAGACGAAGCACTCGAGGCTAATGGGGGAACTCAAATTGTCCCCCGATGAGGCTTTTGGACCATCTTGCTTTTTCGATATGGGGAGCATAAGTACGTGAACCAGTCTTCGAAAACTTTGTGATCGAACCAGCCAGATTTCGTTCGATTAACCGGGCCCGTCTGGTCCATTTTCTGTCCATGTCGACCAAAGCTTTTCTGCTTTGGAATTGACGTAAAGCGGAGCCAACTCTCCCGCAGCACTTCCACAACCAAAATCAAGTACAGGCTTTTGATGCGTCTTGAATTTTTCTGGATACTTAGCTCCTCTTCTAGTTATCACGTTTTTGCTCCCTGGATCATCCTGTAGATTTGTTTCGTCGTAGTTCCAAAGGTTTTCATCCCGAATACCATCTACTAGCTCTTTCTCCAGATGGCCAAAAAACGTGTCAATCACTTTTGCATCCGTTGAGGCCCTAGCGTATGTGATGTTTTTTGACACGCGTTCGAGAGGATATCTTTGTGACGTTTCATAAAAGAGTTTGCTCACTCCTTACCGGGAAACTTGCCATCTTTGAATGCAGACACTTTTCTTCCCGTTCAGTCAAGATACGCCTTCACCACACAACGCAAGTCAAACTTTTTCATTGGGAGGCCAAATGAAGACATTTAGATTGCATGAGCAGTCAACCTCTTCTCCTCCTCTTCCGTAGAAACAGGTGACGACCAACTTTTTGAGCCGGTCGATCGACTAAACCTCTTGCCTGTTTGGTCTTAAACCACAAGATGTTCCGATGAATATTGAACCTAAGAAGAAAAACAAACAACACATAAGACATAGATAACGGTAGTGCGTAGGTAAGGACCTAAAAACAAGAAAAGAAAGATGTTTTAATAGTACTCACAAACCTTTCAGATGCTGCCCTCAATGACAATTTCTTTGAAAGGAGAAACTGAACGGCATTATTCAACGTTTCTTGGATATAATTTTGGTATGGCCGTGCACCAAGCTTCCTTTTATAATTCCTCATCTCTCTTAAAGGCTGCAAAATCAACGAAACAACATATAATTTAAATTAAAAGAGAGTGGGGTAACTTTGTGACAGTTTGTGTCACAACGTTACCCCGCTAAGTATCAACATTTCAGTTTCCTTTCCATAACCTTCAACTTAAAATTTTAGCCTGCATATTAACAATCAGAAGTACATACCTGTTTTCGCTGTTTTTCTCGTGCGGACGGGTCGAGCACACTAAGTTTACGGTGCTTCAACAATGTGCGCTAAAACACCATTCAACCTGTCGGTGTCTAGGGTGGCTCCGGAGCGCGGGAACTTCGGCCGGCTGCCGCTAGGTGGCACGGCATGTCAGGCGAGCTTGTTGAGTGACTCATAGCTTTTCGGCGGCGCCTGGTCGTGACTCGAGATTTACAATACAGAAAACCGAGCGCATGTCACAAAGTAACCCCTGCAGTCGCAAAGTAACCTCATTTTACGGTAATTTTTCAACTGCCACATTACATTTTCGTGAAAGTAATTTGTGACGTAATCCGTTGCAAAATATTTGTAGCCAGTTCCTTTAAGGGAAAACACTGCTTCTAGGAAAAGATGGTTAAAGTGCAGGCGAGCTGGTGTAGATCATACATAGTGGAACCTGAGACTGAGGTATGCAAGGAAAACTTCGAGGACGAGAAAAGAGGACTAAACACCGTCTCAAACGCAGCTAAAGATTTTTATTCCGTGCCCTCCTTTATATACATCCTCGATGTCGCCAAGCTTCCCATAAACCGCAAAGACCTCAATAGGGTTCACTTTGAGGTCTTCCCATAAACCGCAAAGACCTCAATAGGGTCACTTTGACACAATAGTGTCAAAGTGAACCCTATTGAGGTCTTTGCGGTTTATGGGAAGCTTGGCGACATCGAGGATGTATATATAAGGAGGGCACGGAATAAAAATCTTTAGCTGCGTTGAGACGGTGTTTAGTCCTCTTTTCTCGTCCTCGAAGTTTTCCTTGCATACCTCAGTCTCAGGTTCCACTATGTACTGGTTCTAGAGCTTTTTTTTTTTTATTTGTGGTCCAATCCAAATGAAATTTATAGAGCATAATCATCTTCCCATTCTGATAACAAATATGCACTTTGTTTTAAAATAGTCTGGTTAGTTTTGATAAAATTAACTATATTATTTGAACGTTTTATGGGCGAGTTTTCAAAAAATTCTGATGGCGAAACTCAAAAATAAATACCCCATATCTCTCTAAGCTAGGTCTACAGAATCCAACAAGGTATAAGTGAAGGCTCCATGATTATTTATAACATCTTTACGGCATTTCGAAATTTTCAGTTGATAAACTAATTTTTACAATCTATATTGGAGATGCTAACAACGAATACTGGTGCCTAGGTTAGTGCAATCAGACCCCTTATTGGATACCTCACTTATACACCTACCAAAGAAAGAAAGAATTATGAAGATCGGTTGCGTACAGGCAGAGATACAGCTTCCACAAAATAGCAAACTGCGTACAAAGTTAATTTCGAGAAAACAGCAAAAAACGTTCACGGACATATTGTTACTGCACTTTCCAAAAATTATTCTTCTATCTACAAGGTAGAGGTTTAGCAGCCACCAGGAACATAGTCCGTGTGCATTTGGCCTGTGTCCCTCTTCTTCATGGCCCTCTGGATGCTATCCTGGCTGGCATGCTTGGTGTCCAACGCGGCACTCCGGCGATGATCCTTCTCATCATCTCGCTTGGCACACTTCGTGCCGGAGTGGAGGTCCAGCTTCTCGAGGATAGCTGCTGATGCCCGCTGGCTCCCTACGTTGAACCGTAGGGTTGCCTCTGCAACAGCTGCCTCGACCGTAAGGAGGGAAGCATTCTGGTCTTTGGGGGCAAGCGACCAAATCACAGAGTGCAAACTCTGTTAGTATTTTGCGTTTTCCCTCTCTGGCATCGCTGCAGCAACTTCTTGTCAGCGAGGCGTTCATACACAGGAAGGAGGGCTGTGCAGACGTGATCAGGAAAGTTGTAACGGTGCTTAGGAGCAGGCTTTCCTCTCGCTTCAGCTGCGTTCTGCTTACACCATGATCGTTCTCCAGTAGGACACAAGTGGTGGTGTGGTGATATGTTGCCATGACCGCATTGTGCATGGCATCGACGTCGCTTTCGTGAGACTTGAGGGCCCATCCGTAGTGTGAACTGAGTCTTGTGATGAGCTCTGCTGTGAGCCTCCCCTTGCCACCATGGCTGGTGCCTGCTGCTCCCTTCTGTCCCTTCTGCTTCTGCACAAGGCTCCGCAAAGCTGTCCCCATTCCGTTCTGGACGTGATTTACACAGTCTTTCTTCTCTACGGGTACAAACCCATGGATGTTGGCCTCTTGGAGGGCTGTGAATGAGAGGCTGTCACCATCTGAGAGCATCGTAGTGTAAAGTAAGCCCTGCCGCTCCCAAGACCTTGCAAAGAGAATGAGGGCAGCCTCAACCTCCATTTGGCCAGCCTTGCTGTTGGCATTCTTCTGGCACTTCCCCGTGGCATTGTGGCGTAGGAAGACTTCCAGTCGCTGTAGCCCACGGTGCCCTCCTTTGGTTCTTTTTCGCAGGCTAGGCAAAAGTTTGAGAGCACAACCTGGTCCAGCACAAGCCCAGTGAACAGCTCTATTACTGTCCCCACTCCAATGTGTGAGCGGTGGCCCCTTGTCTTCCAACTGCCGTAGTAGGAGATTGCGACGTTGTTCATACTTCCGTAGGACAGCTCCTTGTACAGGGTGCTCACGGTCGTCGTGCACTCCGAGGAGAGTTTGCAGGCAGTTCTCTTGGTTATAATATTGAGCTTTTCCTTGACATATTGCTGGTATGTCTTACTATGCAGGCCTCTATGCGATATGTTTAATATCGCAAAGATATTGTTGAGGGCTGTTTGTCCATTGCCGGTAGACTGCATGGTGCACGCCGCACAAACGTTGATCTCGAAGGGGGTTATCTTGTTCGGTCGTCCTACCCGCGGCGAACTCCACTCGGATGCGACATCCCCGCAGATCTCGCAACATAGCTTGAGTTTTACTGCCAGTCCACACTCGTGATCGCATTTTATGAGTTTGACATCGCCACAACAAGCTTTACACTGCACAAGTTGAAGGAGCGAGTTCACGACGTCGAGGTTTACGGCGATGAAGCTCTCCATACTCTCGGGAGCTCCTTGATCGGCGCCTGAGACGCCGGCCATCAGGGCAGCATTCTGTGTCGTAGCGGACGTCGATGAAAGTTCTTTGAGTTTTTCCTCTACTTTTTTTCTTTCTCGTCGATCTCGGAAGCGTGAGCATCACCGTGTCGAGCTGTACTCGCTCGCTTGAAGTCACAGATGTCGACGGCGCCGTCGATGCGACATTTTCGTGTTCGGGCTCCCGCACCTCGTCGTACACGTTCAGGCTCGCAGGAAGTTGAACTGCACGGTGGATTAGCTTCCTCGGGCCCTTTTTTCGTTTTTTTTTTTTCAGAACTTGTGAGTTATGTGAAACTTTCTCCGTGGAGTTGTTGTGATCGGCATGGTCAGAGACGCGCACGAGAATCAAACAAGAGGGCGGATTGGAAACAACGAGCAGACGCTGCGTAACCCTAACGGCCAATGAGAAAGCGCCATTTGCACACGTGATTCGAAACAGCCAACCGCGTGGCAAGATTTAGTTTTTTATTTGTGCTTCGTTCTCGGCGGCCAATCGCCGTCTAGCATGGTGAATGGCGGGTGAAGAAAGAACCGGAGCGGAGCTTTCAAATGAGACCAAGATGTCGCCCTTCTATCGCGTTGCTCTCGAGCTACCGGTGGTCAAATTGTACCATTTGTTCTGGTTTTTTTTTCGGGGTAAGCATCTCCGGTTAGATACTTCAAATCAATACCCCAAAATAAATAGGGCGTATCTTCCGATAATACTTCGAGAGAAGATGCAAAATGGCCTTTAGATATTAAGAAACATCATTTCAAAAATGCAATATTTCTGTCATTTTTTTTTGTTTCAACGAGCCGTGTCCCCCCTTAAAAAAAAAAATATGTAAATCTGCAGTTATACCATAATGATCATTCAGTTCATTAAACGACCACTGAGAATCCCCAAAATTTGTTTTATTTTTTGCCAGGTGGTTCATTATGGTGTCAGAAGTCTATCCAATCATTATTTTACTAATGCGTTGCATATATTTTTAATAAAGTAAAAAAAACGCAACTGCTTGGAACCGAAACCACAACTGGACTGGGGAGGAAGAGGGAATATAGAGGAGGAGAGAGTTGACAGAAGTCACGTGACTGTGCAACTTTTTTTTTCTTCAATCAACTTATTTTCGGCTTTTTGGATGCAAAAAAAATGGTATCATATTTTTTTTTATTTTTAATATTGCGTATGTGCTTTCTATGATCCACGACTTTGACTATATTTGGTGGTTGTGTTTAAACCATAAAAATCGGCACGTGACCACAGAGAAGAAAGTGAGCGCGACTCAAACCAACCTGTTCTTGATCGGCGGTTTTTGAGCAGAAAGAATACGAATTTCGAACCGCAGATTGTGTTCTGGGCAGTTGAGCTCTCGTATGTCACGTGCACAAATAAAAACCTTGCCCACCATAATTTTTTTTTAAGGGGGAACACTACCCAAAAAAAGCGAACTTTTGAACCGCTCAATTAATTTCAATGAAAATTGCAGGGTAGGTTTATATCACAGCTGAGACCATCTGCAGCTTAATTTTGGAAGAAGTTGTGCATTTTACATGATGAAAGAGGGTGTAGCGTAAAATGTATTCCACAATTTCTACTCGCTACACCAAGACGCTTGGCAGCTTGGGCTGGCGACTTGACTCCATGAGGGGCAAGTGCGTTGCTTTCACAACGTCCCCACAGCCGCCGCAAATGACAACAAACCGAAGGCTTGCATTGACACCGGTTTCGTTCAATTCAAGCGATTGCTTGTGACACTTGGGGCACAACAGCGGGGCTATTTGTGTTTCTAAAGCTACCACGTTCGTGAAACGACATCCAGTTAGTGGGTTTGGTTCATCACTGGCATCAGGTGCCGCACTTTCAGATGCGTCGTCACACCGGAGGAGTGGAGCCTTTATTGTTCAAAAAGGTCAGGTTGCTTTCGTCGTCGTCGACAGGAGCTGGACTTTCCGACGCCGAAGTAGTAGCGTCAAGGTATGGAAAAACTTCGTTCATCGCTTGCGTTGGGCTCGAGTCATGCGAGCATGGGGACCGCTCGAGCACGACCGGCCGCCCACCCATTGCTACATCGGCCCCTTGGTTTTGTAAACCGATCTCGTTTTCCGAAGCTTTTCTGCATTACCGTAAAATACCGAGCATCCGCCCATTCCCTACTAAGTGCCCACCCCAAAATTTTGCAACATCTGAAAAAATATGCACAGTAGATATATAGGTAAAATTAATTACTTAACAAGCGCTCATTCCCCAATTTTCGCGATTATCTTTATATTTTGAGTGGACGCTTGGTCGGTATTTTACGGTAAATACTTTGTTGCTGGCATTTTATCGCGAAAATATGTGCACGTAAACCGGCAAATTGATTGCAAACAACCATCGTCGATACCACTAAACGGGATGACGAACGTAATGGCGTTGCTGGCTAAACCGGCTAAGCCTTGCAGGGCGCGAAATGGCGTTTGAAGTGTTACGTGCTGCATTTGCACCAACAACAGCTCGAGTTTCGTTTCCCTAGCCAGTCAGGACGGGTCATTTCTACTCTCATGGAAATCGAGCTTGGTGGTTAAGTTGTGTTAGAGGAGAATAACGAAAAGGACGAAAAACGGACCACACGTTTTTTCACTGGCAGCATACATTTATTTTGACATTCATCACCAGATGCGACAGTCACCGCGCAGAGTTGGAAGGGTTGAGGAGGATAGGGAAGGAAGGGAGCGTGGGGGTGGAAAGGGTGGAGGTGGAGGGAAAGAGGAAAATTGTTTTGAGCCGGCGGCACACGCCGAAGTGAAATGGGAGGGGGGGGGGGCTTAATAAGGGCAGTAACCTTGAGGGCGGATTAAAAGGTGGGCGACCTTACTTCAAAGGCGCCTACGTTTGTCACATTTCCGAGCATAGAAAGAACATGTCAGCGTCGAAGAGACAAAGCTATGGGGACCCAATGTTTTGCGACGAATGGCGCATAACGAAGGCTTCGATAATCTCACGGCTGTATCTCGACCTTTATGTTCAACAGTGGTAGTGGCTGAAAACTTTGGTTCGCAGGGCGGGCAGAAGCCGACGTGCTGGGCTATTGGATGGAGGCTTTGGAGGGATGGGTTGGAAGCCACCCGTTTTATCTCATTGGCGTGCTCCCTCAGGCGGTCATTTAGACAACGGTCTGTCTGACCGATCTATCGCGAGCCGCACTTGAGCGGGATAGAATAGACGCTGGCCTGTCTACAAGGAACAAACTTGGTAGCGTGTTTCTTGGGGCACGCCTTTGGGGCAGTTTGTTTGTTAACTTTCCTGCAGAGCGAGGAGAGCCTGAGGCGTTATGAAAAGGAAACCTGCGTGTTATGTCGGAGCGCTAACGATTTGATTCTGTGGGAAACGTTGTGCACATATGGAATGCACGCGTAGCGGGATGCCATGGCCTGCTTTTGTGTTGTGTGCTGGTGGCCTGGGCTGTCATCATGCGTTTTAATCTGGTCTCGAATAAATCTTTTGGGTAGCCCGCCTTGATGAGGCATGTGAAGTGTAGGGAGCAGCTCGTTGAGACCAGGTGAGGGCATGACTTCGATTGGGATCAGGTCAGGATGTTTTGAATGATTCTGCTTTTGACGTTTTTTGAATGGTTTCTGTGGAAGGGAAGCACTGGTTTGCATGATCTTTGCTGGAAAGACCAGCAAATACCGGACTCTGAGGGATGCAGGCAAAGATCCAAGAACTGCAGTTCGTCCTGTGGGGGGGCCTCGCAGGTACATTTTAGGCCGAACGAAATATATGAAAATATCTGCGCTATAGTTTCAGGATCTGAGGTGACTTGGTGTACGATAATGTAGTCGTCTAAATATCGGAAGACAGATGTGCCCTGGGCAAGAACTGCAAAGCCTTCGGACACCCGCATATCCACGAAGCGCAGGTAGATCTCTCTCAAGATGGGGGCCAGGCACGAGCTGATGCAAACCCCGCTCTTCTGGGCAAAGACCTTTCTCTCGTGCTCCACTAGGTTTGAGCATAGGTAAAGGTCGATGAGGTCCAGAAATCCCGTCACAGAGATCCCCGCTGAGTTCTGAAACCTGACCGTACCGTGGAGGTGAATGGCCTCGCTGATGAAACCGAGCATGTGGGGGGGATGTCTAGGCTATAGTACATGTCGACTACATCAAGCGAGAAAACGACGACGGTGTTCCGGGCAGTATGGAGCTTCTCTAGGTACTTTATCAAGGCTATGGAGTTGTCAATGCAGAAGAGGTGAGGGAGATCAAGAACTGAGAGTTGCTTTTGCAGAAACAAGGCCGAGGGTCTCTGCCAGCAGCTTTTTTTCTGGGGATCAACCAATTCTGGAAGCAGACAATAATCATAGAACTTCTGGAGTTGAGGAAGTTTTTTACTTTCCCAGAACTGATCATCGACAGATTTTCTCAATATGGACGTCGCTTCCTGTCCAGAGAACATACAAGCAGAACTCGCATCGTGCTATGGGGAAGCTGCCACTGAACCTGGTACCAGTGGTGGCGAGTTCTGCTAAGACTCGGACACCCATCTTTTTCATTTAGGAATTTGATCTTCTGTGCCATTTCCTCTTTCACGGTGAGACCCCTAGCTGTAAAACATGATTTGACCTCAACCAATATATTATCATGCAACAACCCATCGGGACTTGCTCCTAGGTATAGGTTTTTGCAATAAAAGAGCCTACGTGTTTGTGCCAAAACTCCCATGTCACTCTTGAGCCTTTCCAGAGCTGGAGGCTCCTGTTCTCCACCCCACTGCATTGCCGGAGAACCGAACCCTTTCTAGAAAAGATGTTTAACTGTCCCTGAACAACTTGTCGTTGACCTCGTCTTAGAAACCGGCCCATACGATGAAGCAGTGAGCTGCTTTTTTCTTTCTTCCTTCCACCTTGGGCATTCGGCCTGTCTGCGAGTCGCCTGTTCCAGTTCCGACCTACACTAATCCGACAGACAAAGTGACCCAACGACCGCCTGACAATAGTGTTGGAATCTTTCTGGTTTCATGTCGGGCTGCTGTTCCTGGGGTCCATAACCTGCGTCAGGTCCAGTACACTCGGAGGTTGATCCCTTTAGCAAAGATAGCCTTGCACAGGGCTGCCACGCTGACCTTTGCCTTTTTCTTACAAGTTGTTGCGATGCCAGTGCCACTTGATACACCTTTGCCTATTTTCCTGAACTGCTTTGACACACAAACTTATAGACAGCACGGTGGTACCCTTCTGGCAAATTTAAAGCGACAGAGGCTCCTAGACAGCGCAGTAGGTATAACCCCCTTTGCGAGTAGTTGATATGTCTGCTCCCAACAAACTTTGTTTACCATAGAGTTCACGTGCTCTGCTGTATTGTTGTCAACTTTCACAATCAAGTTGCTGGCGTGGTTGATGACATGATTTGCTGCAATTGCAACCTCATTGTACAAGCCATACCTCCTCAACTCAGGCACGTGGTTGACATCTCCTGGTTTTGGACCCTTGCAAAAGTGGGGAGTGCAGCTGTCATGGTGCCAAAACAAACGGTTTGGACCATTTCTGATGTCCTTTATCAAGTTCTTTGTCTTGCATGAAAAGAAAGGTTCTCTTGTGCTGCCTTCAATCTGATAGCTGTTGCTACACTAAACCTCAAACGAACTGCGCTTTGCAGGATGAGATTTCTCAAGGTTGCTGGAACTGGTGTCAATCTCTTTCTTTGAGCTACATCCCTGAGGTGACTAATGTAATTCCAGAGGTTATGATTCCTGCACTCAATCTTTTTTGCCTGCACACTTCCATATGGAGCTGCCTCCAAGACCGCTTTGTAGGTGCTTGAATCACCATCAGCAATTAAGGGACGACATGGCTTTCGACAGAAACATTTTTGTTTCTTGATGGATTTTGATGAAAATCGGCACAAATACTCCAAATGCCTTTGTGACATATCCACCAAAATATCAGCTTGATATCTCAAGAACTTTTTTATTACCTTATTGTTTTGTTGTTTGAACCTGATGGAGAGCCCGCAGGGCTTATAAAATAAAAAAAAGAAGGCTTCTTGAACTTCGAATGCACTTACAAATGTGTATCACAGGTGAAGACATTCTTTGGTTGTACTACGAGAGTAAAAATAAAAAGAGAAAAGAAAGTCCAGGAGGTAATAAAATCATTTCCTTCTTTTCTTTAAAATAAGCTATGCATTCTTCTATTAAATAATTAAAATAAAGTTTTCATATTGGTTTCGGGATGATTACGATACATAAAAAAGATGCCCCAGAAATCCTCCACCAGGAAGGCATTTCCACTTCACTTTTTTATTTACAAGTCACGTCAACAGAAGGAACCAGAGTTAGTAAAAAAACAAGAAGCATAAAAACAAGTATTTTATAAAGCACGACTCCATTTCACGAAGCCTCCAGTCATCGGGGGTGATAAAACAATGATGCATAAGTAGAAACGCGGAGCACCTTGATGGATAGACAATAAACACTGGAAAGCTGCTCCACCATAAATTACTCCCCATCTTCCACTGATCTAACCAACAAAAATCTGACGTGATTTGTTCGTTGGTGTCGATTTCTAAGGTTTCCGAAGTCCGTTCACAAAAGAAAGTCAAGGCGACGGGTTTAGGACAGTGCGAAACGGCGAATCACCTGATTGACATCAACCGTCACTTCTCGGTGTGAAAACAGAAGGGAAGTCCTACAAGCCTCGCTTGAGACATTGTGGCCCGCAAGTAGGTCTTCAGGCGTCTCAGGGTGGAGAGTGAGCGCTCAGCTTTCGCTGTCGTCACAGGGAGCGCGACCAAGATCTGAAGAATTCTTCGAATGTTTTGGGTAGAACAGGGGGTCACTTGCGTTGAAAGCTTGGAGGGCACTCGCTGGAGCATTTGAGCATGCTTTTGAACTCGTGTTCCACCTTGTGCCACATTTGTCCTAATGCTGCGTTTACTTCTTCTACATAAGAAACAGCTGATGGCAAGTGGATTGATACAGCCTGCAGTGCCTTCGACAGGGGTAGTGTCAACGCAAGAGCCTTAGCTGCTGTGTGCAGGCTGATTAGGAAGGCACTGGATGATTCTCAAAGCAGAAGCATATGTGCCTGAGAGTCGCTATCTGAAGCTCCACTCTCGTCCAACTGCTGAAGAGCGGCAGCAATGGGTTCCATCAGCTCAATGATTGTCAATATGCAATCTTCTCTCCACCCATCTCGTCTCGCAAAGCGACGCAAGGCGCCTCTTCCGGGACTCCGGCCAAAGGAGTCCAACCTTGTCTACCAGTATTTTACTTCTCATTGGAGAGCTGTGGAAGAATGAGCAAATCTCTGTCTGTGCTCATGCAGTTCCTTATATCGGGAACTGTGGCTGCATCACATAGCACAAGGTTGATGCTATGTGATGGGTGCTCCTCCAATATTGCAGCTTGGAGCCCGTTCAGCCGTCGTAGCCCCATCGTAGCCCTCGCCTTTCAGGTGTAGCAGATGAATTCGCACGCCGCTCGGAAACTTGATGATTTCTTTTGCCAGTGCCCTGCCACTGAGATCATGCACTTGAATGTATCCAAGGAACTCTTCACAAACTTTATCATCTTGCACGTATCGGACACACATGGACATTTGCTCGAGACCCCCGATATCCATCGTTTCGTCAGCCAGTACGCTCAAGGCCTTGGCCTCGTTGACCATCTGACGATGCTCTCTTGTATAATATTTCCGGAAATGTCAATTAGCTCGTTCTGAGTACGAGGGCGATCCCGAGGAAGTCGCACAACGCAGCAAAGGAACAATGGAAAATGGTTTATACACTCACATATTGCACCTGGCTCTCGTCCTGAGGCAGCAGGTTGCACTCTCTGGCCCATTATAAGTCGGATGCTTCCATAATCTTAGTGCTGTGGTTTGTAGAACCTTTGGTCCTACATATTTTTGTTATCTCGCACAGCCTATGGCTTTCATAAAGCGTTGAATCTTGATTGGAGATGGGAGTTCATTAACAAAATCCGACTGATCGCCACCCTTTAATAGAATAATCAGTCAATAAATTAATTAATTAATTATTCTCCAGTCATATTACATGAAAGACGTTAAAACTACTCATTTTTTATTATTTTTACTATGTCATAAATGGATTATTGCATACCCTTCCCTTTGTATTTTCTTTTTTTTTTACAACTTCTCCACGAAGTTGGCTCCACTATTTTAAAAAAATATACAACATTGTATTGATATTGAGGAATCCGAGAGTCAGTGACCTCGCCCACTACCCCCCCCTTGGAAATGTGTGGGGGGGGGGGGCCTTTTCGGGCCCCCCTGTGTACGCCACTGCCTCGTGTTATATATATGTTCTATTATAGCACTTCGCAACTGTTTCAGCAGAGAAACTTAGGAAACGCACAAAATGTGAGCCATAGAAATAAAAAATTTGACTTAAAAAAAAAACTATCTTTTGGTAATTTTTTGCGAGTTGAAAGCGGCGTCCCCCTTAAACTAGCATCGCCAAACGGAAATCCTCAATAATAATATATTTCTACATGTTTGTTGAGCTTCCTTCCAGTTCATGAAGCACCTATGCTCTGCAGGCATTTCCCCAGGCTTTGCCCTTGTGCACATGACGAACATCTTGTCCCGGACGCCAAAAAACAGGACCTTCTGGGTCCTCTGGCCAACGATTGCTGCCTGAAAAGAAATGGTAAAATAATGGTGATAGGTGACTGCAACTCGTATATGTTGCATCCAATCCTCCAGTATAGCATGAAAACTAAAGCAAGATTAGTGCATCAAATGAATAAGTGCCATTATATTTACAGTAATTGTAGATACTCACTACAGTGATAATACATAATTTATCCTTTTCGTATCTCTGCCCTAGAGTAAATATTCTTTCCTTAATTTAAATTTTTTTTTGTGGTACAAGTCAAACTAAATACCTGCATTATTCCATGTGATCCCTCTAAGACCACATAAGCTGTTAGCTGTTAGATAAAAAAATAATTAATGGCTCTTCTTATTTCGGGGATAATTCCGCGTGGCGCGACATGAAATGTGCAAACTGAAAAGAGTGTCGAGACTCCGTAGCATGACACACTAGAATGTTGCATGCTTACATTGTGCATGTCACACATCCAGCGGCACCAGACAAAAACAAAAAGATTACACCCCCCCGGTTCTCCCGAATACTCCCGACGCCCCTGGAAGCGTGTATCGCTACGAGCAGTAGAAGGGCACCGGGCTGTTAGCACATGATGAATAGATATCGCGGCGGCAGTGTGCGAGACGGCAGCACGAACCATCTCGCACGCTGCCACCCTCCTTTTGTGGAGTAACGTGATGGCGGCGTCATGGATGTGCCGAACCCTTTGTGACATCGATCTATTGTTCAGTTTTCACGTCAGCGTCGCCCGATCAAGAAATTCGACAAAGAAAGTTTTCAATCTTTTCGTTATTTAGCCTCTTCACTACCGAGCCAAACTAGCACTGTGATTGCAAATCAGTGTTTCTTTATTCAGACATATCCGCTAATCACAAAGATAGTTTTAAACATAACATATTGCATGTCATTAACTAGAAAAATGATGTTATTCATTTGAGGCCCTGAGTAGTCACTTCGTATGAAAGTTGAGAAAACAATTTTTGTTTTGAAGGCACAGAAAAACATTTCACTTCGTGCACTTGACAAGGGTCTTTCCCATACAGCCGACGTTTCTGTATTTCATCGGATTTCCTAGTTTCCAATGGTCTGGAAAACGCTGGAACCCATCTAGCCTGACGTCATTGTTCGGTATTGGAACAGGTTTTCTGGTCTTTCTCTGACCATCTGTAGCAGAGCTCGAGGCACTTCTAGCATAAACTTCACGTGAGATGTTTGCTCATATGAGAGTTTCTGCAACGTCAGCTTTAAAATCAATTAAGCAGAGCTTCTTCCCGTCTCTGTACCCTCACATTGCATACTGCTTGTCCAATAAATGGGCGAAAATACAAATGGTCCACTTCTTAGTGCAAAGCGAAATCCGGTAGTTGATAATGTACCTATCTATGAGGACGATGCCTCCCACGTTGATACTGTATTGAGCAACAACGGCAATTCGGACAACGTCGACTTTCTTGTGCTCCTCCTTTGGCCACCTTTTACAAGTGCCTTCTGTGGGAATTACAAAAGCTCATCAGGACGGACTTGTTCTTCCACTTTACGAAACATAGTTTTCTGTCTTCTCTTACTTTCTGCACGGAAGTCCCTTTGCTCATCTGCTTGTCTTTGGGGAATGTGGGTGCAGCACCATCTGTGCAATTCGCAACAACTGTCGCAGTTAAAAAGATGTTGTTCTCAGCCAGGTGCTCAATGACTATAATACCAGTGAGATACCTGTCTGCAAACAAAAAGGTAGGAATGTCTTCGACATCGAGTGGCTCAACCAGTTTTTTGACCACAGCTCCTTCAAGACCGTACGTCTTGACGTCTTCCTCGAGAACGGTGTTTTTTCCCGTGTAGATAACATAGTCGAGCACAAGACCATCAGGAGAAGCTAGAGCAAAATGTTCGAGCCCTAATGGTTTCGGTTTTGAGGGCAGATATTGCCTCATTCCACACCTGCCACTAAACGGAATCAACTGCTCGTCCACAGCAATCTCGCACGTTCATGGCAATGCGTGAGACATGGAACTGAAGGCGCTTAGGATCAGTCAGACTAAGAGATTTTCCTGTTTCTGTTCGTCCGTCGGCGCAGCCCAACTTACAAAGTGCAGATGATTTTGAAGTTCATGAAACCTGTTCCTGGTCAGATTCTGACATCAGGGTATGCTACAGGCTCTCGACCAGTGCAAGTGAACTTGCGGCACGTGCATCACACCTATCAGCTTGTGAATGCCAGCTAGTTTTTCCGCTGGTGTCGTCTTCACAGAGCGGTTGTTTCGCTTTTGAATAGAGTATAAGTTTATCTAAAGTGCCCATTCAATCCAGAAGTCTTCAGGGAAATACTTCGCGAAGTACTCGTAATTGTAGAGAAGCCAGCGTCGTGGAGTCTCAAACTCTTCTTGTTGTTCATGATCTTCAACTTTGACGCTTGAAAACCTAAAGAAACATATACACTCAGAAACTATGCAATTAATGAGGTAAATACATTTACTTACAGTGTTCTGTGCCACTGCATTTTTTTACAGCTTGACGGTCTCTTGGTGGTTTCAGTTGCACAAACCTTTTCAGGTAGAGGCTTCTCATCAGCCCTTAGATATCAGCAGAAACAGGAAAAACCGGTGATCGCTTCTTCACGCTAACAAGGAGGCAGTGTGTACATGTGGTTTGTTAAAAAAAGTCAATGTACCGTATTTGCATGAATATAGTTCAAGGGTAGATTTTAATTGCATAAAAAAATATTACTATTAAATGCGATCTGAGGCCGTGTAATGCAAGTGCACTTGAGAACATAAAAAAATTAAAAGAGACCGAAAGTCTATGTATGTTTTTCTTTTTATTTTACTTGTCGTCGCTGCTGATCCCCATGTCACTGTCCGTAAGCATCACGTCGTCGTTCGTGCCATCAGTGTTGAAGAGGCAACACTTGAGCAAGGCGCGCGACACATTTGAGCGCCGCATAGCCTCCCATACGTCCGCGATCCACTGGGCGACTTGTGAGATCGACACCCGCTTGATGCGTCCCGTCGGTGTGAGCGCCTTGTTATTCTCGGCCAGTCAGTTCTCATACTCTCTTTGCACGCAATCCTTGAAGGGTTTGTTGACGCAGACGTCGAGAGGCCGCAGTTTTGAAGTCATGCCTCCAGGAATCACCTTGAGGTTGCTCTTGGCCTCCCTGATCGCGTTCTTGACTTCGTCAGTCAAGTGTCCCCTGAAGGCATCCAGCACGAGCATGGACGTCTTCGGCAACGCCGCACCCGGACGATTGACCTACACGACGGGAAGCCACTTGCGCATCATCGCGCTCTCCATCCACCTCTTCTCGTTGCACCTGATGTGCATGCGGAAAGGGAAATTCTCATTCTTCGCGATTGTCTTCCTTTTGAAGATAGGAAAGGCGGCAGCTTGTGTTTGTCAGCTGTCCACGCCAGCATCGCCATCACTAGAGTCTTCTCGTTGCCCGTCGTACGAGGCGCACCTCCTTTGTGCCACGAAAGTCCACAGCGTAGTTGGACGGCATATCCAAAAATATTGGCGTTTCATTTGCATTGCCGATCTGACCGATCATGTACTTGCGGTGTGTGCGTAAGCGGATCACATGACTTGGGAATTCTATCAGCTTTTCTTCGTAGTCGGCTGGGAGCTTTAGGCATATTGAGGTTCTCAGGCGAAGTGAAAAACCAGTGCGACGCATGAACTTCTGGACCCAAGAGCGACTGACCTTAACTTTTTTTTATTTCCCTTACTAGAGACGTAAAAATTCAGCCATTGATATAGTTTTTCGTGCAGATTCCAAACATGTATTTAGTTTTCATCTAGCTGCTATAGTTATCGAGTTATATAATACACAATGCAAAAAGTAGCACTTTTTCCGGGAACTTTTTGATGTACTAAATTTACAAGAAAAGTATCACGCTGTATCTTATTTGACTCTTCGGAGATCGCAGTCTGATATCTAGCCACACTTTGCACAAAAATACTAGAACTATGCAGAAAAGGTTTGCTCTTTAACTAATTATTTTCAGTCTCCCTTGAAACAATAAATGAGAAGTTTCATAACTAATGCTGGTAGAAAATTCAATTTGATGTAGATATCAGCACTCCACATGCCTTGAAGAGCATGTGTACCAAGTTTCGTTACTATAGGTTAACTTCAAGTTTACAAAAGGCTGCCATTGGACGGCGCAAAATTCAAAACGCTTGGCATAGGAGTTACTTTTCTTTGTTTTTCCTTTATACTTCGCGAATGTATGAGACTAACCATCGGTGGATCGTGGAGGAGACGGCTGACGCTGCAGGCCTGCACGATTGAAAATGGCAGGTGGCATGACACCGTCCTGCCACCTGCCATTGCAGGTGCGTCCTGCCATTTTTATGGCATGAAAATGGCATGACGCAAACCACACGAATGTTCGCGATTTTTGCCCGGTTCTCGCGTCACTGCTGCTCACTTGGACGCATTTTTAGATAATTTCTCGTGCGACTTCAGCTTGATATTTTCAGAAATGAAAGGTTATAGTCCAAGGTCGGCAACGCCCCCCCCCCCTCCTCCCCAAAAAAAAGTAAATTTTTTTCAGAAAACTGACTTTTCGACTTGCGTCTCCCCTTAAATGTGTCGCAGGAGAGACCAGCCTCTCGCACAAGCTCCCTCGCTTTTGGCTGAATTGTTTTCGTATTCACGGGCAAGAATTGGCCGAGTCATTCCTGTACGAACTCTCTGAGTCTCTTTTCCAGATCAGGGTAATGACCTCTCTTTGGTCCACGGAAGGCCTTTCGGGTAGGCGTGGCACGGAAGATCCGATCGCGGTTTTTCCTCCATCCACAGATCGTCGATTCGTTGACTCCGAAGTGCCGCGCCACACACGATTTGCTGACGACTTCGGAAACGAGGATGGCCTTTTTAAAAGATGCGTCATACTGGGTCCTCTTCTCCATTTCTGGTTCGTCGGTGCACGAAACATGCGAAACGCGAACGACCCTCGAGAAGACGGGAAAAAAAGTCTTTCAACACACGCGGAACAAAGAACTTCGAGCTCCGTTTGGCGCGACGCTGATGATGTGCGGCGTTACGAATAATCCAAATTCGATCCTTACCATCGCGGCACATGACCAGAGCACAGCAGAAAAGAATGACACATCTACTACAATGAATTCTCAGCAGGCAGACCGCGTCAACCGCGCCGCCGTCACTCAACGCGCCATGATTCAATGATTGTGAGAGGATTGCGCAATTGGAAGCAAGGAACAAACATCCTGGTTTGAGAGTGAGGGTACATTACCCCACCGAAGCCGTGCGGGTTCGAGGCGCACACACTGATCACGGGACATAAAAAGGCCAATTGTCGAGGCCGTGCGAACGCTGAAAAATCACCGCAGACGAGATAAACCCACGAGCGGTCGCGTGCTGCGGCTAAGATGTTGCCTGACGGATGGATGAGTCTTGTTTTCTAGACTTGCAGGTTTTGCATGGCGACATGCGACTAGAATGCCACAGCCACGACCAAAGGCCGGCTCACACAGTAGCGACCAGATGCGATACGTGTGACTGCGATTTCATGCGAGCAGATGAGACGCCAAGTATTTTTAGGGGTGCTCTTGTTTGTACATATACAGGCGCTGCATTTACTGCACTTGCACGCACAGTAAGCGCAGCACTCGTGTGTGTATAAAAAAGAACACTTCTAAAAGCATTTGTCGTATCGTGTGCTCGCATGAAGTCGGTCACACGTATCGAAGCTGGTAGCTACTATGCAAACCAGCCTTGACACTTCATCGAGATGAACTTCCAAGGGTGCTACTTTGAGCTTTTTGCAGCTCACAGCAGTGCAACGCGCAGTAAGCTCATGACGGCGTCCATGCCAGCCGCGCTCCCGTGGACAGAGTCCTGCCGTCCTCTGCCAGCATACTGCCTAATAGAAATTGTTATATAATTTGATCAAACTGCGCAAGCCTCTAATGATTCCATGATTTCAGTAAAGCTAGAACAACTTACCTAGCATACATGTCAAATCACACTTTTGTCTGCCGCACCATGAAAGGTTGAATCTACACTAGCATGAAGACTTAGAATGACTGTTACAGTGGCGAAATTAGTGTCAAAATGTCGAACTGGCAAAGTTCCGCGCTTACTGCTCCCGCAGTGAGCGATCCAGTGGTTCACCCTGTTGAGTGTCTGCCAGTTTCTTCCGCGTCAGTGATGCAGTGCAATAGGAGGCATTGTCAGTACCACCACCTTCTCCGCAAGAAGTGTAATCCATCCTAGTATGATGGCCAGGTCGGAGATCGGGCTGTTCGCCGTCACATTCGCGCCGCAAGTCGTTGGTCCCAATCATGAGGATTACGCGCGGGGCGATAGGTGCCCCCATCACCACATCAAGCAGCTGACTTGCTGTGCCCGCTCACCAACGTTGAGCTCACTGCGACAGAAAAGGACGTTCAAAACAAAGATATGTCATGATATGGAAGGTAAAAAGCCAGGTACAAACACAGAGGACGATGGCTTACGTTTGGCATTAGGCAAGCCTACGAATTAAGGATCCCTGCGAAAAGCTCCCCGCGAAACCGGCGGATGCAGAGAAAAGCTGGTCAGAATTATGATAGGTGCGGAGAAAAGCTCACCCACAATTCTTTCAGCTAAATTGTTTCCGCTTTCACGGGCAAGAATTGGTCAAGACGTTCCCATACAAGCTCTGCGAGTCCCTTTTCCAGATCAGGGTAACGACCTCCCTTCGATCCGCGGAAGGCCTTTCGGGTAGGCGCGGCACGGAAGATCCGATCGCGGTTTTTCCTCCATCCCCGGATCGTCGATTCGTTGACTCCGAAGTGCCGCGCCACACACGAGTTGCCGACGACTTCAGACACGAGGATGGCATTTTTAAAAGATGCGTCATACTAGGTCCTCTTCTCCATTTCTGGTCCGTCGGCGCACGAAACATGCGAAACGCGAACGACTCCTGAGAAGACTGGAAAAAAAAGTCTTTCAACACACGCGGAACAAATAAATTCGAGTTCCGTTTGGCGCGACGCTGATGATGTGCGGCGTTACAAATACTTGGAACTCGATACACCACCTCAATTCGGCAGCAGCGGCGAGGGGCGGCCTTTGCCCTCGCCGCTCATCCTGCTTGCGCTTCGCTGGTGTTGGCCTCGCGCGACGTGTTTTTGCGTTTTTGCGTGTGTGTCACAAGGGCGACAAGTTCTTTCCAGGTTTGGTTTTCTTCCTTTCACGTGGCACGATGTTCCCTTCTCTCGTTTCTTTCAACTCCCTCCATTGCGTCTAAGGCCTGGCGTTATCCAGACACTCGTGCTTCGTGGATGAACTCGATTCCGAATATAACGCAAGGTGCGTTTTGGAGCACGTAATTTGAAAAAAAAAACTCGTGTTATATTCGTAAAAATACGGTACTTCCCAAGCCAGAAGCAGCGTCACACTTGTTTTTGTACGATCGCTTTGGACTTCGTCATCAACGTCACCAGATTCCTTTGCAAGCCTGGCTTCTTCCTCTCCGTCCTTTTTCATAGCTTCCCACACAGCGGGTTTAGTGCCTTGTGCCACAGTCTCCTCACACTTCGCCTAGGTCTTGCTGGACATCGACGGTACATTCAACGACGATATAAGCTCCGAAAGGTTTGAGAACCCGCATCCAATGGAAATTATTCCTGAGACTGCAGCAGTGTTCACGTCCATGCATTTCGCCGCTTGAGGAGGCAATTCCGACTCAATGACGGCCTTTTTATTACACATCTTGCAACAATACGTGAAGGGATCGCGCAGAACATATTTCTGGTCCGATACGAAGACCATGTCAGCGAACGTGCAACTGGATGGAGCAAGGTCACAGCTTTCCTGCACAGATTAAAAGATATACCCTATGTCGACGACACAACGACCTTCTAACACAGATGTAGTAGCTGATTGGGTAACGCACAATCAGGTGGTTGTGCGTTACCCGAAGCTTCGACAGCTCCAGCATTTACAACGAAGCTCTTTCTCGCTTTTCTTGTTTAACCGAAGAACTGACTTCGGCCACTACAGAACATACCGGTTCTCCCTCATCAGGGAGCCCGCACGCTAAGTCGTGCGTGGTCATCGCTTCAGCATTGCCGTTGTTGCTTCTGGACATGGAACCATACAGGCTACCAAACGAGCACTCAAAATAACCAACCGCATCAACCGAGGCTTCCACGAGCACACACTTACATGTAAAACCTTTCGGGCGCTTTTGCTTGCCATAGGACGGTTGTCTTCGACCCATAGCTTCAAGGGCGAATCTTCCACATGCAAAAACAGACCTATCCACTAAAGAACTACCCATTAAAGTGAGACACGCACACTGACGTGCCCAGCGCACAGAGTGAAATGGGCTATTCACGCGGAGGAAGACCGTGGGCAGTGTTGGGTGCCGAACTACAATAGGACGATTTTGTGGACAGCGAGCGCCATCTCACGGGAGAGAGATATATAAAAAATAAAGAAAGCAAGCACCGACACTTTGGTTCTTTTAATTCGCTGTAGTTACGGAACAGATTGACTTACATGAATCAGAATATTCTGGCGGGCTAGTTGGTTACACATACTAAATTACAAATAGCGCTAAGACAAGGACAAACAAAGAAGTGGACAGGACAGGCGCTATCCTGTCCACTTCTTTGTTTGTCCTTGTCTTAGCGCTATTTGTAATTTAGTATGACTTACATGAATAATTTCAATATTATTCGATTCCTTACTAAATTTAGCAGCCGTTATTATGTGACAGTTTTTAGAAACTGGCGAAAAACCTCATGTATTCTCTAGGGGGCTCTGAAGTGCACCTCCCTTAAAAACCCCAAGTTAGCGGTTTTTAATGGGGGCTTAAGGCTCTATCGGATGAGGCGGCCGTTTCGGTTCTTGATCGTCATCTGCCATGTCAGACTGGACTGTTCCGTCCCCACCATGAATAGAACTCCGAACAGATACGTACGAAATTGATTCAATGTTTATACAACCGCAAGGCACTCTTGTTTCCTCGTACTGTAATTTAGCTCGGCAGCTTTAAGATGGTGACAGGTCGAGGTAGTGCTGAAGGACGGGCTGAGGGTCATGGAGAAGCGAGGTCATTAGTGGTGACATGCAGGACGACAATTCGGACGCTTGGCGGCAGTAGGTCGACTTTTTGGTGGAAGTCCGGGATGCAACTGCTGATAACGGAGACAAACATGGTCGGGAACTGGTGGCAGGAGGGTTCAAACCTAAGTATGAAGATACTTTTCTGGCGAGTCGCCAAGGACGGCGACCGTCGGTAAGTGGTGCAGGTACATCCTGCTAGGTCGCTGATGTCTGCGCTGGACAGGAAGCATCGTTAGCATATAAAAAGTGGTGAAGGTTTACAAATGCTTCGGTTGATATATAGGCAAAAGTAGGCGCAGACGCAGCAGCCGTGGGATGATGCAAATAAATCTAATTTATTCATGGAAAGAAAAATAATACATATGTAAACGGCAGGAATACATACTTGAGGCGGTTGTTTCGAGTTTTATTTCATTACTTGTAGAGTCAGTCGACGTTTCGGCCTGAGACAGACGTTTTTCAAGACTGGTTGCATGAGATGAAAAATCAACACACCTTGGCTACAACACATGGCCCATGACGTCAAGAGATAATACTACAGTCTAAGCTCATTATAACAGACCCGGTTACAACAGACATTTTGATATAACATACCGATTTGTGAAGTTCGGTTGGTTTTCCTCTATGCACCTCTGCATACAACATACTCCTTTTACAACAGACCGAAATGTTGGTCAAAATCAAGGTCTCTTATAACGAGCTTAGACTGTAATTAAAAACACCTGGGCTCCTTCAAGGGCTCGCAAAATACCCGACACATTTGAAGGATGAGCCCCCCCATCGTAAACATGGCCAGGGAGAAAGGGAAGCAACACATACAACACTGGAAAATCTAACAGAAGCAAAACCGAAAGCAACCACAAAAACAGCAAATGCAAAATTCTTGAAAAAAACAACAAAAAACAAATGTTTGCAGCATTTGACAAAGAGCAGCACCACCGAAGTTGCAGTTGTCATTATCAGCGCTGAAAGCAACCAGCTTCAATTCAATGTCGTTGGCTTTGAGTGTGTCCAAATATACTGGCTCACCACGATTGAAGTCTCGCCTGGCAAGGTGTCAACCTCCAGCAGCTTTGTTTGCAGTCCTGCAGAAGAGCTGAAGTAACAGACCCTCACAGGAAACGCTTAAATCCTTGTCATTTGCAGCATTACAAAAGACTGAGATTAAATTTGCGTCCTGCAGGTTATTCTTCAAACCCTCCGCTACGGCAGGGGCGAGCACGTTCAAAGCAATCGCTTCGTCCTTCGTGCAAGCAGAAGCAATATTTTTTTCGAAAATTTTCTGCAGGAGTTTTGATGTACAATTTATCAATCAGAAGCTCTGGTTGTGTGCGACTGTATGGAACGCGAACACACCCTCCGATGCAGCGAGTTGTAGCTTCTTCTCACTTGCACATTCTTGCTGAAGAACTTGGTTACTGCACCGGAATAAGCACCAGCCGACACATTCAGCTTGTGCTTCATAGAGCTAATGTGTTTCATTATGTCGGAATGTCCATTGCGAGCGCTGGAAAAGATTGCTCTCCATTTTTCACATTGGAAGTCAGACTCCGACCTAGCCTTCTTAATGAAGGAAAACTGTTTCCACAGCTCTTCACTAAACTTGCCCTTTCGTTTCGGCATTGTATTAAAATGAAGACCATGTACTTTCACCAGTAATGCAGCGTGGAGAGCAACGGATGAACCAACGCACATTATGTAGTTCGCTGAACAAAAAGTGGCACGGTGGCAGAAATGGCGGAAACGCAAGCTGCGCGAGCAACGTGGACAAGTGAGCTTCGGCTGTGGCTTTGGCTCTTTAGCCAAACAGTGACAAGTTTCTGGAAGTTTTGTCTCGTCTCTCTCGCTAAATCTATCAAGAAAAAATGCAAGCCGCCAACAAAGATTTCTTTGACTATGCCATAACCAGGTGTTGCTGGTCTGCCAGAATATTAAAAATACGGAAAATGCTTCCTAGGTGGCGCAAGTCGCTGCCCAATTAAATGATCGGGGAGCCATGTTAAGGCGAGACACTGGTTCTTAAATGGACTATTTTATTTTGGCAGCTATTCTAATGAAAATCACTGTGCATATGTGTTTCTTCTTCGTCCTTTCAAATATGAAATCGGGTTTAAAATATCTCAATTAGTTTCCAAGTTATAAAAAATAGCGTTGCCTAATTTGTTGTAAATGTCCTAGAGACTCTTACGGGTTGCTAAGGCCATTTCCATGGTCCCATGGTTCCAAGGTCCAACAAAAAATACTTTTTTATTGATGTAGATGCATAGCTAAAGGTCTGCCATGCATTATGAAGCTATTTATATTCATAAAATTACATTATTATATAAAAATGTGCTAATTATAACACTAATGAGGTCACATTATTTCTCATAAAATGTTCTTTGTCATGATGAACTGTAAAACAATAGCTTTACTCCATAGTCCAGTCGTTTTTGAATAAAATGGTATAAACATTTTCAAAATGCTATGATAAAAACCCTGTGAAAACTCCCGTAAGGCTAAGCATGCTGTCAAAAACACGAAGATGAGAAAATCGAAGTTAAAGTTTTGACATTCAACAGAAAAAATTGTGTGAAGAATGATGAATAATAATCGCCACCAAGGTGTGGTGTAAGCCTTCCTGAACAACTTGACAAAAAATGATGTAATCCGTTCATGGGAAGATTAGAAAAAAAAATTATGAAAGATGTAAAGAATGAGTGAAATGTTGATAAACTCACATTTTCCTGTTTTGACGCTGACTACAGAAAATTATGTGAAAACCCTTACACAATAATAGTTATCAAGATGTAGTGTAGTACACACAATTAGCGCGACAGGGGACGAACACAGGAAAGAAAGAGAAGACAGGACAGAGCGCTACTTACAACTGACGTTTTATGAGAGGAAAGAGGGAGACAAAGATGCATTTAAGACTAAAATCACAAAAATAGGAAAAGAAAGGGTAGCAGTAAGAATAACCAGAGGGAAAGTATTTGCAAAAATCTACAACATTATTTAAAAGTATTAAGTGACAAGCTGGTGGGAAAAGATTAAATTAAGGCAGAGGAAAGGAAAGAGAAGAAAAGGAAGAAGACAAAATCAGAAAAAACTACTACATATTCAAAGAACAGAATAGAAGGGAAGGAAGATAAAGATTAAAACAAAAAGAAAAAGAACAGATCTGAAGCCTTTCGCACAAAAAAATGCCTATACAAAATGCAAGTAGTGAAGTTCTTTTGCTGACAAGTTCACCGATGGAGCACTAACGCACACATCCCCTCTGGTGGTTATAACTTGGGCTTCCATTATTTCTCGTGTGTATCATGTTTAACCAACTAGGCCATAAAATAATTTACTGTAGTGTAGTACATTCTGAACAAATGAATTTAAAGATTGCAATAATTTGTTTTCGAGAACATTGCAAAAAATGGTAAAGAATTACTGATATGTGCAACAAATTGCTTCTAAAGTGGTGAGCCGACAACTTTGGACAACGGGAGGGGCGAGCGAGAGTTTCATGCTCCAAATGCAATTTTGTTTGGCCCTAAAAAGGGCCTTTGCTCCACATGGCATTGGAAAATGCCATTATATCTGTCCGGGGCTGTAATCTAAAGATGCTCCTGTCTGGTGTCACTTGGAGAACCTTTCCTTCATGCTACTGCTGCTCCGGTGCATCGCGTTTGCTTTACGTAAACGGAGACTGTCCTTTTCGATGCTTCGGCGGACAAGGCAGTCACCGGTGGCGTAGCCCAGGCCTGCGGCGATGGGACTCGTTGGTTGCCCTCCTTCCCTGGTTGTAGACAGTGACAGCTTCAGCCGCAGCCCTCTTCACGCTGTACAGGGAGGCATTCGCATTCTTTGAAGTCTGCGTCCAGATCACAGAATGCAGGCTCTCACTGGCATTCTGCGTCTTTCTCACACTGCTCCGTGCCAGCAGGTCTTCATTGCTGAGCTTCTCAAACACTGTCTCAAGCGCAGCCCGAACACAACCCGGAAGAGGATTCTTGTGCGGCGGCGGAGGTTCACTGTTTGCCAAGGCCTTCTTGAACTTGCACCAGGACTCAGCTCCGTTGGGGCACTTGCTGTGGTCTGGGGCGCTCGCTGTCTGTGGAGGTCATGTGCAGGAGTGTGGCTTCCACTGCCCTCTTCATCCATGGAACATCATGGCTGTTGCTCCTGAGAGCATAGCCATAATAGTTAGTGATCTTCTTGATCTTTTCCTGCGTCAGCTTGCCTCTCCCACTGAGTGATTCGCCTAGTGCCTTCTTCTCAACATCGTTGCGCAAGGCAGCTCCCATCTGCTTGTGGACATGGTTCACACAGTCCTTCTTCTCTATCTTGATGGAGCCGTAAACCTTCGCTTCACACAAGGCATGGAATGTCCAGCCGTCTCCATCTGAAAGGACGGTGGTGTAGCGGAGACCATGCTTGGTCGGAGACCTCTTGAACATTGTGAGCGCAGCCTCCACCTCCATACTGCCAGAATTGCACTCAATGTTCCTCTGGCAGTCGTGTGTTGCATAGCAGTCGCTGCAGCCATCGTTTTCGGGCTCCGGTCCTAAGGCACATCCAAGGCAAAAGTTGGAGTATACAGCATGATCAATGACGAGGCCAGAGTACAACTCCACACTGCAGCCTACACCGATGTGGGAGCTGCGTCCTCGGGTCATCCATGATCCGTGAAGACGACATCGATGTTGCCAATGGGGTTCATGAAGCCTGTCTAGAGCTCCTTGACCACAGCAACACTGTCGGTTTCACTGTCGGTTGCTGCATTCTCACAAGCCGGCACAAATGTTTTCAGGTGTCCCTGGTACGTCTTCTGGTGCAGGCCCCGATGAGATACGTTCATGCAGGCACAGAAGTCTGCCAGGGCTGCCACTCCTTTGCCAATCGACTGGATCCCCTTCATGGCCCTCATGTTGACTTCAAAGGGAGTGATCTTTGCTGTTCCAGCAACTCTGGGAGAGGAGAACTGCTTCTTCTGGAAGTTACAAGTGCTGCAGACGAGCACAAGCTTGACAGCCAAGCCATACTCTTTGTCCGCGGCCTTGCTGAGCATGAGGGCTCCTGCACCACAGCTTCCACACCTCGCGTGCGCGAAGAGGTCATTCAGGACTTTCATGTCGACGATGACAAACTGGGTCCCGGCATCGCTTGTCTGGCATGATGCGTTGACCTCAAGCAGGTCGAACTTCCGCTGGGTCGCCGACTTCCCCGATAAAACGTGCTTGCATTGCTCCGATCGCTCGGCATGCTGAGCTTGCTCGGCCGAAGAGTAGTACGTAGAGTCGACGCGAGTTGTGCCGGCAAAACTTGAGCCATCCGTGCCAGAGCTTGAGGCCGCAGCATCGTCAACGGGAAGGCTAGCCGATGCTCTTGGCAGATCCAATGAGTTCGGCAGTGGCGAAGATCGTAGCGGCGCACTTGCAGGTGATGTCTTCCACTTGTTTCAAGCATGTCACGTCTTCCTTCCGAACGTCTGCCGCGTGCTCTCTTTCAATCGAGAGTCCCCCGGCATTTCGATTGCTCGAAATAAAACTCCGGCAACTTCGTAGCGAGAAAAACCAACGATGTCCGACGCGAACGCGCGAATGTAAACGAAACGATGTGCACTTGCGGAGCGAACAAAGCAGGTGGGTCAAGAGGAAGCTTCTCCACGCTGCCATTGTGCTGCTGGAGGCGCGTGCGTCGAGAGGAGGAAAGGAGCAAAAGTGGAAAGGGGCTGTCTTGGCCTATTACGAGG
>JABSTQ010008404.1:0-79718 GCA_013358835.2 Ixodes persulcatus | reverse complement strand
AATAGAACACTCTTTGGGAGGCAGTTTTCTTTTTTTTTATTTGGTTGAACGGAGCGAGAAATCAGGTAGCAGCGAAAATTTAAATAACGACAGCGTCTTACGAAAGTTTTTCGCCTTTGATTTCAAGAGTAGTCTTTTTCAAGCGCTTCTCGTTTCGCGTCTAGAACAGCAGGAATCTCTCTCATTATTGCGAACACGGCGGTGACATAAAGAGACACTCCAAAGTCAGACCCAGCTGTCTTCTAAATAGACGCACTCTTTCGGAGGCAGTTTTCTTTTTTTTATTCGGTTGAACGGAGCGAGAAATCAGGTAGCAGCGAAAAATTAATAACGACAGCGTGCTTACGAAAGGTTTTCGCCTTTGATTTCCGAGAAGTCGTCTTTTCAAGCGCTTCTCGTTTCGCGTCTAGAACAGCATGAATCTCTCTCATTAATTGCGAACACGGCGGTGACATAAGAGACACTCCGAAGTCAGACCCAGCTGTCTTCTAAATAGACGCACTCTTTCGGAGGCAGTTTTCGTTTGTTTTTTTTTTTATTCGGTTGAACGGAGCGAGAAATCAGGGGCCGCTTGCTCGAACGAGTTGAGACACAACTTGAGACAGTCTCAGCCGAGACCGAACTTGAGCCACTTGCTCGAAACGAAACTTAGTCTGGACTTGAGACTGAAACCGAGTCTCTGACTCAACTTGTGTCTCAAGCCGTGAGACAGTCCCGTAGCAAATTAGCTGGCGGCAGATTTGAGACCCAAACTGAGACCCAAACGGAGACCCAAACTGAGACAGTCTCAGCGGTTAGCCACTTGCTCGAAACGAAACTTAGTCTGGACTTGAGACCAAACCCGAGTCTCTGACTCAGTTCTAGTCTCAGATCGTGAGACAGTCACGGAGAAGGCTCACTGGCGGTCTCAGAGTAAACAAAATGTCGGACGTGGCTACGACAAGTCGAGTCCAAGCCATCTTTGCCGCGTGGATGCTGTCGCGGGACCGCGTATTCCGCGACCGTTTTCACCCCTTCGACGTTTTCGACGAAGAGGGCCTCCAGCGTCGTTTTCGGTTTGGCCGCGATGGCATTATGTACATCGCCGACGTCTTGGCCAGCGACCTCACGCGACCAACGAGACGCAACCACGCAACCCCCGTCGTGATTCAAGTGCTCCTAGCGCTGAAATTCTTCGCTACCGGCACCTTCTTGATCACGGCGGGGGACTTTCTCCATCTGCACGAGTCCACAGCGTCACGGTGCGTGCGACGAGTGGCCCTGGCTCTCGCCAAGCAAGCGCCGCACTTCATACGGTGAGAAAAAAACAAAAAAAAAGTCCTAACACTAGCGTTTCTTTTTGCCAGTGGGCCAGTCAGCTGCAACGTAATTTTGGATCTTGGGGAACAGAGACTTATTCAACTTGTTTCGTGAGAGAAAAGACTTCTTCAACTTGTTTTCGTTAAAGAAAACCTTTTTTTTTTTTACCAACATGCAGCGCCAATAATTCTCCCTCGATATACGTGCTCAAAGCGATGTCTGGTTATTACGACGGTCCGTAATCTTAAAGCTTCTTGTGGTGGGCGCGGTTCTCGGCAATACTTTGTATTGTGGCGTGTTTCTCATTACGAAAAAACAACGTGTTTAACAACATGTTAGCGGGAGTAGCTGGTGGATACTGAAGAACGTTTCGGAAAGGAGGGTGCGTTTCAAAACAGTAGCGAATAATACGTACTGATTCACACTCGATCGTGACAAGCTTCATGCGAACGGTACGTCCGACTACGTCATAATCGAACATGTGCTAGATTCAACCAACGTTATAATTTATTTGGTTTCAACTGACAGTGTAAACCACATTTTCTACTTCAGGTGGCCAACAGCAGCGGAAGTCCCCGAGCTGCAGCGGCAGTTCTACGCCGTGGACGGCTTTCCGGGCGTCGTAGGAGCCATCGACGGCACCCACGTTCGGATCCAAGGGCCACCGCTGCACGAGGAAGTGTTCGTGAACCGACACTTCTACCATTCCATCAACGTGCAGCTGGTGGTCGATGCGCGCTCAAGGATCCTCAACGTGGTTGCCAAGTGGCCCGGAAGCGTCCACGACTCGTACGTGCTGTCGCAGAGCAGTGTCGGGGAGAACTTCGCAACGGGCGCGTACGGCGGCCTCCTCATCGGCGACAGCGGCTACCCGTGCAGGCCTTGGTTGATGGTGCCTTTCCGATCGCCGACCACGCCGGCCGAGTGTGCGTACAACCAGACGCACGCAACGACTCGGTCCGTGGTCGAAAGGTAGGCCTTAGAGCTAACTGCTCTCAGAGAAGGCTAAGTCTATACGCACGACGTCGTGCACCTCGGCCAGAGAAGGGTAAACGCACGACGTGAAACGTTTTGGTTCTCGTATAAAAACACAACTGTCACAACGAGATTTTCAAAGTGACGAACGTGGCATTGCAGATAAGGGCTACATAGCCAAAGCACGCAGTTTCACTGCACAGCTAAATATAGTTCAACTAAAATAATTTGCTGGGTATACTTTCACAAGTAAAGCTATACACACTCCGGTTCGGACGGAAATGGCTATATGCAATCCTCACAAGTAAAGCTATACACACTCCGGAGTGCACTTCGGACGGAAATGGCTATACGCAATCCGCTAAACTCGTATAAAACGAATGGTCACAACGAGTTTTCTAAGCGATAGCATAGCATAGGGGTAAGGTGTCTGCTTTGTGCGCAAGTAGACGCGGGTTCGATCCGTGATGGGTCTACTTTTGTTTTTCTTTTTTTCTCGAACATTTTGTTTTGTCGAGGCATTTGGCGATATTTACGACATTCCTTTTTTTGCGATGATCACTAAAAAGACCGAATGTTGTCGACGAAACTTTGCAGAACTAAATGGTATGGGACTCCCTTTCCGGAGGTGCGATCGGGGACAGCGGGGCTTGGGTTGCAGGCTGGACGCCGCGAAGCGGCATGTACTGGTTACATTTTGTAATTAGCAGCCGCACACTGTCGCCGCGAAGCGGCGTGAACGCAGGCGGGGGGCTGGCTTAACACGCTCCCCAGTGATACACGCGCCATTCGAAAAGGGTGGCCCGAGCGGCATGAGCTCTCCGCGGAGTGTGTATAGCTTTACTCTACTTTCACCACCAAGTCAAAATTGTTCTTTTTAGCTTTCATTCCACAATGTTACTATAATATTAGTCAGGGTGGGCCAGACTTGTAGCATTTCTTTTTAGCTTCTTCAGGGTTTCTTGTTTTAAATTTGCCGCAGGTTTTCTAGTTCCCTGCAGAACAAACATGGCGTCTTTCTCACGTGCATTGGGCAGGGGTGGGGATTGAGCCACGACTTTTGAGCCCAGAATCTCTGGGTTCTGCAGCATGCGCTTTCGCTATATATTTTCCGAGCTGTGGTGCACCACCGAATCCCCCTAGGGCCAGCAGTAATTGAATGCGATCCAAATGGGATTTGACTTTGCGCCTTTGCTTGGGCATGTTCCTATTTCGGTATATTGAGTAAGCGCTATGATTTTTCAGCACCAGAAGAGTTAATGTATCGATAACCTCAAAACTGCTGCACGGATGAACTTCACGGCATTTCTTAAATTGACGCCCCATATTCATGTCGGTCGCAAGATGGATATAATTCTACGAGATTGAAACCTGTGTAATTTACCTTGCAAGTCTGTCCGGGTGCTTCAGTCAAAGCGTTGGCTTGTGTTTAGAAACGGGTGAAATGTAGGAAAATATATGCAGGTATACCTACAGGCTCGGCTATTGCAGTTCAGTGCCCCCAACCGCAATTCTCATACGAAGGAGTGAACTGCAGCAAGTGCATGTCCGTTAATCCAAAACCTAACAGAACTGCTTGGTGTAATAGCTAGCCAGAGCCGTTAGCTCCGCCCCTTTAGATTTCTCTTCATTGCACAGAAAGTTCATCCCAAGTATAGGAAGTCTTGTCAATAAAGAGATGCAAAATGAGTGCGGCACCTGATACAAACACTGATGACAGCTCAGCCCCAGTGCTTGTTTGTGGAGAACATTCTTTTTACCCACAGCCTATAATGCATGCTTGATGCCACGAGGGATGCACGTCTTGTTAGAAGACGTGAGTTGCTGTACATGTTGCAAGCCTAACCTGATTTTTTATTTATGTGGCACCCTCTTTCCACTGTCTGCGTGGAAAACACGGTGCAACAAACACATTCAGGTGATGCACCTTGATTTGATGGAGTGTCCAGATCATGTTCGGTGTGCCTGGCAGTTTTATAAATGCGAATAGCTGGTGCCCGAATCAAGGGGTCCATCTATCCGCTTCTTCTCCATTAAATCAGCATAAAGAGTTTCTTGAGAGGTCTGTTCACCTTCGCGGCATCACCGCACCATTCGCGAACATGAGCCTCTCCTCCCTCTTTGTCTATTTAACTGTAGTCCTCTTGGATGGAGGGAGTGCCCTCTCTGTCGAAATGAACCAGTTCTCTTTCAAGGCTAGTTCAGAACACAATCTCTTCGTGCCTCCCCCTTCCCTGGCGAGAATGAGCGGCATCACTTAACTGTGTTTCTTGCAGTGTGGTACAGGAGAAGGGTGGCAGTTAAGCCTGCCTTAGGTTGTATAAAGTGTGCCAAAGGCCTAATGAAATTTTTCAATCGCAGGACGATCGGGCAGCTTAAGCGCCGCTTCCACTGCCTGCACGCCGAGCTGAGGATGCTGCCGGAGCGCTGCTGCACCATCGCTGTGGCGTGCTGTGTGATGCACAACATTGCACAGCACTACACATGCAGGGAAGGCGACTGTGACCTTCCACCAGAGGTGCCCGTGCCTCCATCGCCCCCCGAAGCAGACGATGGGGTTGCGCGCCGACATGCAATTGTGCACCAACACTTTCGTGGTGAGATTTAAGCCTACAAACACAAGTTTATCCCTTATAAACTCGTGTAAGAGCAGCACTTTTTGGTTACAAGATATCTTTTCAAGGTATTGGCCATATGGGATTTAAAAAAATATATATATTTGTGCATCTAACACTTAATGTACTTGCAATCAAAATTATTGGTCTAGTACACCTTCATTTCGAACCGGGAAAGAACAGAAGCATTTTAACAGACCTGGACAGCCATACATGTAGCTTGTCACAATGTCTGTGGGCCCCTTTGTCGATTAATAAAAATAACGTAAAAAAGACAGTCCACAGCTCATATAGGAAGAAAAGAAAAAAAAAAGATGATTCAACTGGTCGACATACAAAAGGGGCCACTCATGGTGTACACGTGAGCAGGAAAGCGACGACAGGGTAGAGGGTGAAAATCAAAAGATATTTACTGCCTTCACAAGATGACAAAAACAGCTCACGCAAAAAAACTAGGCGACGCTCAGCACCCGGCTGCGAGCACACAAACAAAACCCAACAGTAGCTCAATACATAGCCACAGCCTCAAAGCGAACGGGCGCAGTACAAGTGAAAATGAGTCTTATCTGCCATCAACGCTGATCTAGGGGGCATGAATGCCTTTTCCATGGTCTTGGTCCAGTCGGTCGGACGACTTCATCTGGTGCACTTCCTCACCCACCTACACCGCAACACAGGAACCAACAGAACTCGATGGGGAACAATGACATTCCAACGGCAGGCTCAACTCATTGCCGTCTTCACGACCGCAGGACGGGAGAGCAGAGTCTCTGACTGCTCTCTGGATTCCGGCCTTTTTTCCTGCCAGTCCACTTCTATATACAAGAACTGGCAGCATTCTGGAGACACTTGCTTTGATGAATCAGAAACAAGCTTCTTCGCTCCAATCAAAACTAAATTTTGTGGTTTTCAGAAAAAACAACAAACACAACGCTACTTTCACACTTCATCCAGCTGGAACAGCGTCACTGGGCGGTGGGGTACGCGGTCAGCCGACATTCTCGGTTCAGCACATACAAAAAGTTGCCTTTCCGCTAACGAGCTGTGCCCCGACCGTTTCCCTTCGGCTTCCCCACATGGTTGAACCGAACACAAGTCAAACACGAACAAAACAAACCTTTGATTCTGGGTGGTACACATACACAAGGCGGCCTTAACATAAACAAACCAGACCGCAGGAAGTTTCTCTTAGATACATTCGGCGTGGCACAACAGAACACACAAAAAGCAATCGGTTCTCGGTAGGATGCATACTGTACACAGTACACAAGGCGGAGTAGAGATAAGAAAGCCAGTCCCCGGTCGCTTCTTTTTGGGATACACGGCCTGCCTTGACAGACCACTCCCACAAAAAAAAAAAAATTTAGCAACAACATTAACAACAAAAAAAATCTAAGGGATTCGTTACACTGAATCGCAATCTTGGTTTTGAAATGTGCCTTTCTTGCAGTATCGCTTGTTCTGTGGAAGCCCATTCCTGAGTGTCAGTCTTGCATAAAGGCCCATACAGACAGTAGACCGATCTCACCAACCAGTTTGACTACACCACCACTGCCGCAATGCATCGAGGGAACTTCAGTCTTTCTGCACGTGCGACAACCTCGCTGAAGCTCTGCGCGTGTAAGCACGAGACGGCACGAGTCCTTTCGTGCACTGTCCTGGCACCGCCGTCTGCCTCCTCTAAACTAAAGTTATGGTGGCGCCACGCATGCGCCGAATTCTCAGTCAGATCAGTCTGTTGCGTTAGACTGCGTTGCGACTGCAGGTAACAAGGAAATATATACTTCGTATGCCGCGTGATAAGCAAATTAGGTGCTTCGTTTTATATGAACTATGGACAACCCGCCGACTCGTGGCTACTTTTCGATGCAATGCAATCAAACACACTGAAACGCAACTGCGTGTATGAGCGTTTACGACTTTGCACTGCCATTTTGCAGCTGCATTTTGTACTTTCTTTCATTCTCACTCCCACTCACCTTTGACATCAGCAAAATGGTGGATGCATTTCTTTTCTTTTTGAAATGCAAAAGACAAATGTGCAGGGATTTTGGCTCAAAGTGCCTCAAGGAACTTTGACAAAAGGCAGCAAGAAGGGAAAGGATTGTAAGGAGTCCAAAGAGAAGAAAAGCATTGACGCTGACTGCATGGCACACCGGTGGTGACATTGCACAAGCCTGTACAAATGCGGTGGTGCGGAAGGCAAACATTTTTCTTGAAGTGGGGCCCTTACACATGTTTATACGGTAATGACGTTCGCTTTTACTTGGCTGAGTGTGTAAAAGTTGCTGCATACTTTTTATGAAGCCATCATTTCTTTAGTTCTGCATGCTGCCAAACGAGATAATGCAGTGAAAAATTTGTGCATGCTAGATACTAAAGGTGGAGACATTGACGAGCACTAACCAGAAAACATATGCTTATTATATCTACAATCCCGCCCCCCCCCTCCCCCCTTTAAGGGCCTTCTTTTTGAGCAGCCAGTCCAAGCAGGGCAAAAACAGTTTTGCACCGTTCTCTAAACAAATAGGGTCGCATTCTGCGTCTCTTTTGTTGCTTTGCGCTCTGCCTGTGCCGTTCTGAGCTCCTCAAGGGCTGTATTTAGCCAAGCAAGGACGCATTGCTGATTGAGTTGCACGTTTTCTGACTTGCGCGAGCAGGTCTTTATAATACTGCCTGTCTGCAGCCCGTGTGCCGGCTGCCGAACCTGCGGGCGGTGTGCTGGGGCTTCAGACTGGTCGTGGACGAGGCGGTCCCAGTCGTCGTCGGCCCGGTGGTGCTGGTCGCCCTTCAACAGCAGCAGCTGCTGCCTCAGGCTCAGGCGATCCCTCCGCCATTGGCAGAGGCCTTTCCCGCCGTGGCAGAGGCCCTTCCCGGCGTGGCAGAGCAGCTGCCGCACCAGACTCCTGGGGCGTCTCGTCCTGTTCCAGCAACCAGTCCGAAGGCTGGTAGCCTCATCCCTTCGAGCTCCGGCACCTCGAGGAAAATGACCTCGGGGTCCACATCGACCTTGTGGCTGAAAGCCCAACTTCTGGCCCAGCCTTGTCAGTTGCTAGCCGCACATTGGCTGGGGCTGTGCTGACCCTAAGGACAATCCGCAAGGATGTGTGTCATGTCACCCCTGTACATATTTTGCAAGCACTCTTATTTATTTATTTATTTTTGTGTCAGGAAATCTTTTTGTGTGCTTGTGGATCAAGCTCGATCCCCCAGCTCTTGGCCGATGTGGCTATTGTGAAAGTAGCTAGGCTCGAGTAGAGCCAAAATACGGTGTGCATGTCAAGCCCAATATTAGCTGTTGTGACTATCAGTTGCGACTGCAGCTGGCTTAAAGTGGAGCCAGTGTGCAGTGTTGATGCTGATATGTTGTGTTCTAGTAGGAATGTTACAAAGACATGTTGGTTGCAAAGATAAGAGCGTGGCGTTGCTGCATGCCCGCGTGGCTAGCTCTAAGGGGGCTGGCCTTTTATTGGGAATATTTGCGACAGCATAGATGGCGTTAGGAACCATACAAAACAATACATAACAGGTGCAAGCCACCCAATTTCCTGGTTGCTTGTCCCTCTGTTTCTTTCTAATCGTGAAAAGACTACCATGCTAAGTATCACATGTGCTTGTGGTGATGCAAATATAGGGAGTGTATGCTTGTCAGTGCTTAATAAATAGTACTCATTGGACACCATATTCGAGCTTACTGCTCGGGATGACTTCTTATTGCTTGTATACCAAAAAAGACATTCTTCGTGTGGGCAATGTGCGTGTTGCAATTGTTGTGGAAGCTTGCCGTCGGCATTTGCTCAGCAGCAACGAGCTCAGCTATGGCCACCAGTAAACATTAACTGTTAAATGAGTGAGATGGACCAATCTTATGCATATTCGTAGCAGACTCTCAGCTTTGTCTTTGCATTCATTTAACTTGGCATCTCAATACAATGAACCCAAAGAAAAGTAGTTCCAAGTGTTGTGTTTGTGACCTTCGTATCTACCAAGATGTAGTTTTCAATACAAAACAAATTTGTGTTGCTGCTTGTCATGTTTTGGCTTTACTTCACAAGACTTCTAGCCTGTGTATTTCGTAATGATGGTGTAGTGGAAACACAATCACCTTTGTATCGTTAGCATTGCATAACTCTTTTGGAAAATGTACCTTCTAGCATTTCAGCAGTGTACCAGACTAAGTCTGCTATCCATAAGTGCAGTGGCCTTTCACTGGAATGCCGACCTTGAATTTTAACTCTAGTAACATGGCTCTAAGTTTCAGTGTTCTTGGATGTGCATGGATTCTTCTTGCTCTGGATGGAACATGCCGGAATGTTTCCTCCATTGGGCTTAGTATTTAGTACCGCATACCCAAGATATGATTATAAATACAATGTTAGCTTTGCTAGTAGAACCCCCATTTGTGTAAACCTCAAGGGGCTAGACTTGACTGCATCAAATGGCACATCATGCATTCTAGTGTAACCATAGAAACAGCAGTAACATGACAGCTCGCTAATTGGTGTCGATGCCCCATTCTATGCCAGCAAAGGTTTCAACTTGTACTGACGACTGCCAGCGCAGCTTCAGCCAGTGGTGCGAGTTGGTGGTTGTTGCGCCCTGTGCCTGTGGAAGACAAGGCTCTTTTTATATTTTGTTGATGGATCTCGGCTGATTGTGGCAAGTGCATTCATTGTTTTGACTTGATTGTATTAAATGGTTGAAATCCACAACTCTTGACTGCTTCTATAATTTATTTTGGGGAATGAGAAGTGAATAAAAATTCCTTCAGCATACAATTGTGCTTGATTGTGTTAAAATCCAGAACTCTTCATTACTTATATAATTTAGCCGGGAAAATAAGAAGCGAACAAAATTCTTTCAGCACAAAGAATGTTTTATTTTTATGTGCAGTAAGACATATAGTAACTCGCTGGTTGTGGAGTGTGCCTTCGTAGAAAGTGTCGACTCTGCCGCTGCAAAATGCATGTTTTGCCACTTTTTGGCATGTGGTGCCCACTTCTTTCGTCGTTAAATAAATATGTTTCAAAGCAAGCAAGCCACCTTTTGTGTCATTATGCAAAGCGTCAATGGATGCCGCGAGTTTAGCACGGATGCGATCTCCTGACATTCTTTCTTAGCAACTTTTGTAATCTTGTAAAATATCTCTCGAATTACGCGTTTTCGTTTCTCCATTTCCTTCACCAATTGAAACTTTTCATCTACGTACCAAATTACTTTCTTCTTTACCTTGGAAGGGATTCGTGATGGACTGGCGACGTACAGAGCTATTCCTTTTTCTTAAAAAAAATGGGGCACCTTAGCACGAGCCGACATTTCTGTAGACACCTTCATTCGGCGTATGCACTGGATGGTGGTGACAGACGACACGTCCAGAACCGCGGCTCGCTGTCGCTCTTCACGTGTAAGCGAGGTTTGCACGAAATACATGACGCAGTTAAGGCTGAACCGCATGTAAGCGATGCGTCGCTCGATAATTGGATTTCTAAAAAGGCTACGTCGCTTGCCCCCGCCGCTTTCATGCGGTTTGCCTTGTCGCGAGAGTGACCGAGCAACAGCGAAAGGGGTTGCCGTCGTTTGTCTCGTCACTCGCCAAATCGCTTACATCGCTTAAACGACTGACATCGTTTGTCGCTGCCCAAAACGATCGCGGCGTAGCTGAAGCAGACGACCCCGTGTCGCATCCACGTCCGGATTCTTCGTTTTTCCCCGTTTTCCCCAGATTCCCTCTCAAGGTACTGCTCACTCCGTTGTAGGTACCGGACTCAAGTCCTGACTTAGCTGAGACGGTTCCGATTTCGTTTCGAGCAAGCGGCTCAACCGGCGTCTCGCGCTGTGTCTCAGCTGAGACCACCAGAGAAAACAAAATGTCGGACGTGGCTACCACAGCCACTACGCACCGGCTACAAGTCATTTTTACCAGGTGAATGCTTTCGTTAAAGCGAGTTTATACTGCTTCTACGCCATCGACGTCTTCAACAGGAAAGCCTACCACGACTGTTTCGTTTTCGGTTTAGTGGTTTCGCAATCGCTTGCTTTCCTGTGAGCCTGACTTGATGACCTGCGAGACAATTATGTCACCCATGTCCTGATGCAAGTGCTCAGGTAAGAAATATCAATAACATCACTGTTTAGCTGTGCTGTTTTGTAAAGGCAAATGTGAATAAGTTTGGCATAATTATAACTTATTTTTGCGGTTCAGTTCCTGACACAAATGCAGCGCCATTCATTCAAAAATAAACGGAAAGCAAGACGTAGTACGTAGTCTTGTTGCTCAGACGATTTTCAACCCCGTAATCACGGGGTTGGCCGAGGAATTAAATTTGCAGTTCCGAGGCAATCCTTTCTTTGTAAAATGATGTTTCGTGTTTAAAAACAGTCGGAAACGCAAACAGTTTCACAAAATGTCAGCGTCAACTCCGACGGACGTCATGTTCCAAAACATTTTGGAAGATAGCGAGTAGCTTGATACTTTATAGCAGTGTTTATGAACCTTCGCTAGGAATTGGTATGGCGTGGTTCTATATTTTTTAATCGAAACTGCGCTAGCATTTTTATTGTCTGTCGTGCACGAATCTCAGACATATTTCCCCACTTAGGGTGGTCACCAGCAGCGGAGCTCCTCGGAACTGATCGGAGGGCCAACGCCGGACAAGTAGGTAGTCCTCTTGGTGGTCGGCATATGCTCACAGATCGTGAGGTGCTCGCCAAGTGGCAAAGAAGCATCCATGACCTCTACATGCTATCGCAGGGCTGTATCAGAGACAACTGCGGAGGAGGAACTTGAAACGGGCTCGTCATCGCGAATGGCGATCGGCTACGATGGCCGTGATTGATCGTGCCCTATCGCTGGGTAGTCATGCCAGCGGAGTGCGCATACAACCAGTTGCACAGAAAACTGGACAAAAGTAAGGTTTAGAGGTAAGGGTTGTTTTTTTAATTAGTTAGGTACAAGTAGTAATTATGCTTTCTGCGGACATCTCGGGGCCAACTTTTTTTTAAACGGTCTGATCATACTGTGCTTGAAATAATGAGGCCGTAACTAACAATATTTTTTTCAGTACACTTCAAGTATAGTCACTGTTAGATCCTGGCCGGTAGATGACGACAGGATAACATTAACTATTTATTAACTCAAGATACAAAGGCTACATGACGACGTGATAGGTTCGCTGGCTGGTGTAGGCCGTTGACTGCGTGCTTCGCATTGTTCCCGCGGTGTGGCGTGGTCTTCTAGGTTTGGCATCTGTTTCCAGATGGTACCACCACTCAATACACAACACTCCTTCCCCCTAAGTGAACTCCTTCCACCGCTAGAGGGGAACTCGAGCCCCGTCTGATCTCTTCTGCCTGGCCACATCCACATCTTGCACTGGGCCCATCACCAACATGTGCACTGCGCTGCCTGTATCCGGGTGCCCAGGTGGTTCAGGACGAGCAGCTTGCCGCTCTCCGTGGCTGATGCCGTCTGTTGCAACTCTCAATGCACCGCTCCTGCACACTTGATCGACAGAACGTCGCATGACAATGCCCTCCTGGGTGCGGGTTTTGTAGGAAACTGGACCCGTCATTTCAACCACTGTCGCCGGTATCTATGCAGGGCCACTGCTGTAGCTGCATATGAATACTGGGTCTTCTGGTCGAAACATTCGTGACTTCTGTTGGGCTCCTTCCCTGGAATTCTCATCAGCTCCCTTCCTCCTGCTCTCAGTCAGGTCCGGGTGCAGTCGGTCAAGTATCGTCTTCAACCTCCTGTTCATCAGCATATCCACTGGGCTCTTGCCTGTCATCATGCATGGTGTTACATGCTGCTGTAGCAGAAAACTGGCCAGATGCTGCCCTCATGTTTCCTTTTACAATACGCCGTAGCGAATCTTTCGTTGTGTGCATCATGCGCTCTGCTTGTCCGTTAGTTGACGGGTGAAAGGGTGCTGACATGATGTGTCTGATCAGACCGGCTTTCAAGAATGTGCGGAATTCTTCGGAGGTGAGCTGAGCTCTGTCATCCGAGACCACGGTGCTGGAGTTACATTCCATGCGTGTACTGAGGCACGAGGAGGTGTAGGTCGTTACTCTTGGTATGCCATGCACTTGATCACATGGTCTTCTATGTTTCTGTCCATCTTGGGCCACCGCACATAGCTGTGAGCCAGAGCCTTCATTTGGACGATGCCAGGATGTCCGACATGAGGGCCTCTAGCAACACCTTCCTGCCTTCTGGGGGAATTACGACCCTGTTCCCCCAAAGTATACATCCTTTGTGAACCGGCAGCTCATGTTGTCGAATCTTCAATGGCTGGAAATTTGCCTCAAGGCCTCCTGGCAGCTAACCCTTCAGAGCCCAGTTGAGAACCCTTCAAACGGTGTTCTTTGCTGTCATTTGTGCAATGTCCTTGGCGTGGAGTGGTGGATTGGATGTTTTCTCTAGAAACAAAACTTCTAGAGGAGGTGGCACCACAAACTCTGGAACGGTAAGTGAGAGGCGACTAAACGCATCGGCATGTTGTATGTCTTTCGCAGGTCAATGAACCAAACTGTAGTTATAAGCATTCTGTAGGATCGTCCAACGCAACATTCGTGGAGACAAGATGTATGGCATTTGCTTTGCAGGTGTGAACAGTCCCAAAAGTGGTTTGTGGTGTTATGATCTCGAAGGCAATATGCGTATTCATAGAATTTCTTTACGCTTGCCACCACTGCAAATGCTTCTTTGTCGATTTGAGCATAGTTTCGCTTGGTAGATGTCAATGTGCGGGAGTAAAATGCAACGGGGACCTCTTTGTCATCTTCCAGTCGACGGCCAAGTACAGCTTTAACGTATGTCTTATGGCGAGGCATCACAAGGGAGCACAAAGGGCTTTGTTTCATCATATTGGTGCAGCACACTTGCCAGAGCCGGATTAAGGCATTTCGGGGCCTTGGGCTAAGGACGCTTCAGGGGCCCTATTGATGATGATGATGGCGACGATGATGATGATAATGATTCCTGGTTAAGGCAATGAACCTAGGAAATACTGCAAATTCCTTTATTTTTTAATCAATAGAAAGTAGCCTCAAAATACAAAAATTTACCATTCCCGTCTGGTTTCAACTAGGGAGCACCCCGGCAAGACCACCGCGGAGGCGGCATGCAGCTTTGTTCCCTTCCCCAGCAGCGTCGAAGGCCGCACTTTTTTTTGCGGGGCCCCTCGCGTGTTTTCTTCGTTTGCTCGAAGCCGCTTTCAAAAGAAAGCGGACAAGCACCCTCCGGTCACCCACCCAAAGGGCCGGCTTTGTGCAGGGATAGGAGTGTGCTACGCGAAGTGCGCGTTTGGCCTCGCTGACATCGCCATTATCTTTGTATATCCCTCTTCTCGAATGCTGCGGCAAAGCAACATCGCTTTCCGAAATATTTTTAGGTTTCGTTATTTTGTGTGTTTTTTTTTTCTACGAGCTGCGTCAATCAACCTTCCGTCATGGGGGCCCCCAGAGAGTCGGGGGCCCTGGGCTGCAGCCCCCTTAGCCCGTACCTTAATCCGGCCCTGACACTTGCTGAGGACAGCAGCTGCTCGCGTTCGTTGAAAACTTGTTCATGAAGAGGCGTCCACTTCCACCGTGCTTCTTTGTCAAGTAGCCGACGTAGTGGCTCGGCCACCGCTGCCTGTTTCGTTAGAAAGATGCGATAGAAGTTTAGCAGTCTTAGGAAAGCCTGTAGCTCCTGTTTGCTTGTTGGTACTGGTGCCTCATGAATCGCCTTCACCTTTTCTTTTGTTGGGTGCATACCCGTCTCGTCAATGAGAAATCCCAGGAACTCGACCTGCGACACTTCAAAATGGCACTTTTCACTTTTTACCCTGAGTCCAGCATCAGCAAGACGGTGCAGGACTTCCTCGAGGTGGCCTGCCAACTCTTCTTTGGTGCTTGCAGCAATTGGAACATCATCGAATTATGACATGACCCCGGTGATCCCCTTCAGGAGGTTGTCAATCAAGCTCTGAAAGATCCCAAGAGCAACATTTACTCCAAACCGTAGCCGCTTTACTCGAAATGCTCCTCGGTGGGTTGTGATCGTTTGTGCCTCCGCCGCTTCTTCATCAACCACCAGCTGCTGGTAAGCTTCTGCCAAATCCAGTTTTGCAAACAGCCTCCCCCCGAGAGTGATGCCAGGAGGTGCTGTACCGTGGGGATCGGGTACGGGTGTTGAGCCAGTGCCTTGTTGAAAGTGCACTTGTAGGCGCCGCATATTCTGATGTCTCCAGTTGCCTTCATGGGCGTCAGAATCGGGGTCTCCCACTTTGGTTGCGTGACCGGCTCCAAAATGCCTTGTTCAATAAGGCAATCGTGATCGTGTTCAGCGTCAATTTTAGGCTTGAGCGCGAAGGGCATTTGCCAGGGTTTCATGCGGATTGGCGTCATTGTAGGGTCAAGGTGCAGCAATACTGGGGGTCCCTCAAACTTCCCAATCTTTTACCCGAAAATGCCATCATACTTTGCGAGCACACCTTCAAGAGACAGCCCTGTGACCTTATTTACCCCTAGCAGCCTGATTTCCAATGGTTCAAACCAGTCCATGCCGAGGAGGGTTATCCGCTGTCCCCGTGCCTTATCAGTTTCAGGTCGCCTTCGAAACTGCCGTGCTTGACATGGACCTTATACACCCCCTTGATCTGCACCGTATTGCAATGGAAATCTGACTTGCGATTGAAATGGCTCACCCGGTACAGCATCTTCTTCATGATCTTCTCATTTGTTTTTTCCGAGATGATCGATAACTCTGACCCCGAGTCAACTTCCATGTCACATGGCATGCCCTCCATCATTGCCGACATCCGGTGCTTACGTGTCTGCGATGCCTGTGGCGGGGCCAGATGGTTAGTATCGTACGCATCATCAGATTGTGTGTCCAAGTTCGGAACGTTCGCCGTGGTTTTGGACCCTCTTGTTCCCGTGGCCCGCTCTGCGCTCATTGTTTCATGCGACACACATAGTCGATGCGGCCGATTTTTCTGCACAAGTGACACTGGGCATCCTTAAATTGACAATACTCCGATGCGTGAGCTCCTCCGCACCCATTGCAAGGCTTTGTTTTCCCGTGGTACTGTTCCCTTGTCAGTTTCCTAAGCGTGTTTTCTCCTTCCTCTTGGTCCTGACGTATGGCAACGTCGGTTGCCACAGCTGGTTCTCCTCTCCTCGCATCGTGGGTGCTTTGAGCCGCCGCTTCAGCTGCCAGCACTTCTTCCTGAGCGATCTTGAACGAGAGCTTTTTTTTTTGCGAAGAGTCGAGCTTCAAGAGTTTCATCCCTCAGGCCACACACGAGTCGATCTCGCAGCGTTTCCGCGAGATTTGGAAAGTTGCAGTTTTGTGACAACCGCCGTAGTTCCGCAATGAACAAGGCCACAGACTTCTCGTGACCCTGGTTCCGCCGGTAGAAGGCATTCTGGCGTACAATCTCCGACGGTTGGCTGAAGGTCTTCGTTTTGGGAGTTGCCAACGCGAGTAGTGACTGTACTAAGTCAAAAGTGGCAGCTCCGCAAATGCTAAAAAAAACAAAAAAACAGCATGTTTTCTGGTTGGGTTGGTGATATCGTTTGCCTCGAGGTAGAAGTTCAATCTTGCCTCGTAGGCGTCCCACTTCTCCGGAAACGCAGGGTTGAATTCTTCTATCTGTCCCAGGGTTGCCATTTCTCTCAAGGGTACCCGAACAAAGGGCGATGTTCACGAACCTTGTGCCTCGCCTGTACGTTCCGATGTGGGGCAGTAGAGTGCGGCAGTCTATGCAATCCCATCCTCATCACTACATGATAGGTCCTGGCCAGTAGATGATGACCGGATAACATGAACTATTTATTGACTCTAGATGCAAAGGCTATGTAATGAAAACATGACAGGTTCACTGGCTGGTGTTGGCCGTTGACTGCGTGCTTCGCATTTTTCCCGCGGTGTGGCGCAATCTTCGAGGATTGCGATCCGTGTCCCAGATGGTGCCACCGCTCAACACACAACAGTCACCATGAACGATCTATTGAAACTGTGGCTACTGCCAGAAACTTTCGAATAGGACACTGAAGGGAAAATTTTTGTCAGAAAAAATGGGTGATTACAAGCACAGAGACGTCAGAACTATTCAGGAGATGGGGGGGGGGGCGATGGTGGTGGGGGGGAGGGGCGGGGGCAATTTTGTGCCCCTCCCCCGTATATTTTCCATTAAATTTCTGACCTGTCAAGGAAGCAGTCGCCCGCCCCCCCCCCTCCCCCCTCACCCCTGTTTCGTTTTGACGCCACTGTACAAGCAGAATGTGATTACAACCATCGTGTCTGTAGTCGACTGTATACTGGTGGTTGAGGCGATGGCCATTCGCAGCGAGAGCTATGGTAAAGTGCGCCTCATTCAGCTGTAGCACTTGCTATGTATCGCGGCGATAGTTTCATTGAGTTGCCCCGCAACAGAGTAACCGTCAAAGAAAAGAAAGCCTGAGTGGCAGAGAAGGGCTGCGGCCGCACAGTTGGCAGGACTCTTCGTGGCGGTTGCATTGACGGCACTTTTTAAAATTTATGTTCACACACTCTTTGCATCAGCCTTGCCCGTTCGTGATAGCAATGCCCTTTGCCTTTATCTTCATGATGTAGTTTCCATGTTTTGAGCGCACCTTCGGGGCCTCCTCGCCGAGTACGGGAAGCATGCCTCGCCGCGAGCTCGGCCAGGCAATGATCAGTCAGCTGTGGCCCCCGAATGCATGCTCGCTGAAACGCTGCCACTGGAACATCGGCCTTTGCGGTCCATGACATATGGATCATTGCATTGTTTACCAGTACTTCACTAACTCATAACTTTACTACGAGTGGCGTCTATACTCTGCTCCATACTTAGTGTGCAACGCTGTCAAAGCTACTGGCGCGAGCGCGTGGCTTCATCTAAGGTTTTGTTTGCGCGAGAGCACGTGCAAATGTTCAACGAGATCAAGCCCCATGCTCGCGCCAGTAGCTTTGACAGCGTTGCACACTAAGTATGAAACAGAGTATAGAGCCGCTGGTCAAATAATTGCGGGATTCCAGTTACGCCTTGAACCGCATATTGAAATTTGTTCTTCCGACACAATAGCCTTTCGCATCAAAACTTTGTTGGTGGCATATTGGAACTTTCTGCTCGTAGCACACTTTACCAACGCCGAAATATCCCGTACGTGCTGGTTGAACGTCGTCATCGTAAGTTTGGCACAGTTTTTCAAGTTCACATGCCAAAAACCAGGTAGTTTTGTAGAAAATATGGTGCACATCGGTGCATGTCCGGGCAATTTGTGGCATCCTATGCCTTGGTAAGTGCTTCCATGTGGTGCGAAGCCAACCACCAGCATGGTGCGGGGCCCCTGTTCGTATGCCGTGTGATAAGCAAATTGGTTGCTTTGTTTTATATGAGTCACGGGCAACCCAAGGAGTTGTGGCTACTTTTCGATACAGTGCAGTCAAACGCACTGAAATGAAACTGTGTGTATGGGCCTTTACGCCGCTGCACTTCCATTTTGGACCTGCAGTTTGTACTTTCTTTCGTTCTCGTTCCCACTCGGCTTTGACGTCAGCAGATCATAGATGAAGGTTGCTCAAACAGAAAAAAGGAGACGAATAGTTAGGTGTCTTGGCTGAATGTGCCTTAAGCAATTTCGACAAAAGGCAGCAAGAAGAGAGATGATTGTAAGGATTGCAAAGGAAAAAAAAGCTTTCATGCTGACTGCATGCCACGTCGGCGGTGACATCGCACAGGCCTGTACAAATGCAATGGTGTGCAAGGCAAACATTTTTTTTTGCGGGTGCGGTCCTTACACGTGTTTATACAGTAATGACTTTCGCTTTTACTTAGCTGAGTGTGTAAAAGTCGTTGCATTTTTTTTACGACGCCATCATTTCTTTAGTTTTGCATGCTGCTAAATGAAATACATAATGCAGTGGAATTTGTTTGCATACTTGGAACCAAAAAGACATTGAAGAGAACTAACCAAAAAAAATTGTTTATTGTATTTACAACGTAAAGCTGGAACGGCAATGCTTCTTTGCCAAACTGAAGGCCCCTCCTCCCCTTTAAGGGCCTTGTTTTAGGGCCTGCCCAAGTAACGTGAACATTTTTTCCCCCTGTTCGATATAAAAGTTTGCTGCCTTTTTCATCATTTCGGCAGCCTCCCAGGCTGCCCTTGCTGCCCTCGCCTGCTCTTCCGACGCCTTCAGTTTGGCAAGGAGGCACTGCCGTTCTAACTTTATGTTCTCTTGTTGTTGCGCCAGGATGTCCCTGTAGTATTGTTTGTCCGCAGCCCGTGTGCTGCCTGCCAAGCCTGCGGGCGGTGTACTGGGCCTCCAGACAGGTCGTGGACGAGGTGGTCCCCGCCGGACCCGGCCCAGTGGTGCCGGTCGCCCTTCAGCAGCAGCTGCTGCCTCAGGCGGTCCCCCTGCCACAGGAGGGAGCCCCTCCCGACGTAGCAGCTCAGCTGCTGCACCAGGCTCCACGGGCGCCTCATCCTTGTCCAGCGGCCAGTCCGGAGGCTCGTAGTCTTGAGTGTCGTCAGAGTCCGGCACCTCGAGGAAGGCGACCCCTGGGTCCACGTCAACCTCATAGCTGAGGACCCGATCCTCTCCTACCACCTCATTTGTGGTTGGCTGCAGGCTGACTGGGGCTTTGCTGGCCCTAAGGAAAATACACAAGAATGTCAGTCTTGTCACCCTTGTACATAATTTGAGAACACTCTTATTTGTATTTCATTCATGCTTTTTGTGTGCATGTGGATCAAGCTTGACTCCTCAGCTCTCGGCCATTGCTGCTATTAGTTGTGAAAGTATGTGGGCTTTAGTAGAGCCAGTCTACAGTGTGCAGGTCAAGCCCGATGTTGGCTGTGTCGGGTATTAGTTGTGAAAGCAAAGAAAAGACATTCCTCATGGTATGCAATGTGCATGTCAAAAGTGTTGCAAAAGCTTGCCGTCAGCATGTGCTCAGCAGCAGCGAACTTAGCTGTGACAGTGAATGTTACCTACAGAATGAGTGAGATTTGAGAGCACTAATCTCGCACAAATATGTTTATGTAACAGACTGTCTCAGCTTTGTGCCTTCATTCAATTGACTTGCCATCTCAATACAATGGACCTGAAGCAAAAGAGGTCCCAGCGTTGTGTTCGTGACCTTTGGGTCTACGTAGCTGTAGAGTTTTCAAGATAAAACAATATATTTGTTTTGCTGCTTGTCATAGTTCAGCTTGACTTCATAAACGTCTAGCCTGTATACGGTAGTCTTGCGATAATTCAAACTCAGATATTATACTTCTGTTTAATTCAAACGAATTTCATAAGTTTGGTTGTCCCGCTATGTTTTTAGTGTATTCATAAGCCACTTAAACCGAATGCCATTGTCCTGTAATTTATATTTTTTGTTCTTGCAGCCCTTTTGTTTAGTGCACTTCTTTCCGAGCACCGGTGCACTGCAGAGGGAACACCCATGGCGCTGTTGCTTCTCCGCAATGCACCGGTGCTCGGTGATAAGCGCACTCAACGGGGCTCATGCGGAAATTTCCACAGCAACTTGCACAGACGCTGTGATGTGGCAGCATGGCATACACCGAGCACCGGTGCATTGCGGAGAAGCAACAGGTCCATGGGTGTTCCCTCTGCAGTGCACCGGTGCTCAGAAAGAAGTGCACTAAACAAAAGGGCTGCAAGAACAAAAAATATTAATTACAGGACAACGGCATTGAATTTAAGTGGCATAGGCATAGCATGGGCACGTCACAACGTCCGCACAAGTTGCTATGAAAACTGTGGCGCAGTACCCGTTTTCATCGGTCACGTGTCGTCCGTTTAATAGTTCACACTAGACAACTTCTTGGCTTGATGAACAAACTGAATTTTGTTTTGAGTTGCCATGTGCTCTTTGATCATCCCACAACAATGAACATTTTTGAGGGATAAATAAACTTATGTCTTACATTTCACGAATGTTTCATGTCTAGCGTACCTGATAACGATCAGTAGGCCTATGTAAAGGAGAGCATGCAATATCTTCTGTGTACGTGAAGCCATTCATAAGGCGAATCATATTTTTATCTTGCGTCATTATTTAGATAAATTTCTGATAAATCAAACAAAACTCATGGCTTCCTGGAGTTTGAAATCATGAGAGTATAATGTATTTTGTAATGGTGGTGTAGTAGAAACACAATCACCTTTGTCTTGTTCACATTGAATTCAGCAGTGTACCAGCCTAAGTCTGCTATAATTTTTCTTTCCCAAACCTTCAAGACTCGGCCAACGGCGCTTGCGATGTTCAGAAGACTGCGTCGTCCTCCCCTTGTACATGTCTGCTCATAATCACCATCATTTTAATCTTGCATCTCACAAGATTAGGTCGTGATCTTACATCATCACATAATCACCATCACTAGATGTGGCATTGCGGGCGTACCTTGCACGGGCTGCTGCCTTTCTGCAGTGCCGTGGCTCTCCTGATTCAATAATTACTATTATTATTATTTATATTATTTTTATTATCATCATTGATGAGCGCAGTGGCCTTTCATTGACATGCCTAGCTCGACTTTAACTTCAAGTTACATGGTTCAAAGTTTTAGAGTTCTTGGATGTGCACGGTTCTTTCTTTCTCTGGAGCGAACACACCAGAAGGTTTCTTTGAGTGGCCCAGTATTTAGTACTTGCAAACCCCAGATATGATTATGAATACAATATTAGCTTTGCTAGTAGAACCCCCAATCGTGTGAATCTCAAAAGGCTAGACTTCGTACAAATAGCAGTAACATGACAGCTCACTCGTCGGTGTCCATGCCTCCTTCGATACCCAGAAGGTTGGGGCTTGTGGAACCGATGACCGCCAGCACAGCTTCAGCCAGCGGTGTCAGTCTGTAGTCATTGCGCCCTGCGCCTGTGGAAGACAAGGTTCTCTTTATATTTTGCTTGGGCATTAAATTTTGTCTGATTGCAGCAAGCACATTCATTGTTTTGATCTGATTGTATTAATAGCTTGATATCTTAATTGCTTCTATGATTCAGCCAAGAAAATGAGAAAGTGAAAAAAATTTCTTTAGCACACAGAATGTGTGCTTCATTTTTATGTGCAGTAAAAACATATGTATAGTAAACTCACCGGTCGTGGAGTCTGCCTTCTTCGAGAGGGTCAGTTCAGCGCGGCTGCGAGATTTGAGGTTTTGCCACTGCTTTTTGATCTGCGGCACAGTGCGCAGCGTCGATGGATGCCGCGAATTCATCACGGATGCGACCTCCTGCCAGGCTTTTCTTTTAGCAGCTTTTGTAATATTGCTGTTAAATTTGTTCTTAATTATACGTTTGCGTTTCTCGATTTCGTAAACCAATTGAAACTTATCATCTTCGGACCAATTTGATTTCTTTACCTTGGGAGGCATCCGTGATGGACCGGCGACATCCATGTCCGTGCAGCAAACGCAGACGGTCGTCTGCTAACTTAATGATCGAAACATAATTGTCAACTTTTATTGCAAATGCTTCCGAGAAAATACGTCCAGCGCAATTTTTTTCCTTTAAAAATTGGGCATCTAAGGACACGCAAGCATTTCTGTAGACAACTTTATTCGGCGTACGCACTGGACGTCGACGACGGTGGTGACAGACGATCGCGATACGAAGCAATATGACGGCGTTGGTGCGCACTAAACTCCACCCAAAACCGCAGATCGCTGACTCTTTTTTTTTCTTCTATTTTGCAAGGAACCACGGTATGTACGAGACATGTGCCGCAGTTTTGCGACTGTCGTTGTCTCTCTTTGCCCAAACCGATCGCAGCGTAGCAGAAGCAGACAATCTCTCGCTTGCCGCCTCTCGTCGCCGGCGCTTTCTTATTGGACAGGAGGTCACAACTCGTCACTTCCACGTCCGGAATGTTCGGCCGTGTCCCAAAATTTACTCGATCTCACTCTAGGGTGAAGGTTTTGTACCATTGCGATCGAAAACCTACCCGCGTCCGGCATTACTCGATTTTTCTTGTCACGTGACACATTCCGCCAGGCGCCGCCAGGGTAACTCGGATCCATTCGAGTAGATTGGGAACGCACCCTTTCTTTTCTCCGGTATTTCTTCAGTGTTCCCTAGATTCCCTCTCTAGGTACTGCTCACTCCGTTCTTGGCGGTCTGGGTGCCAGACTCAAGTCCGGACTTGAGTCAAGACCGCGCCGGAGACCGTACTGGATCCGTCTTGGTCTCAGTCACGGTCTCAGCCGAGACCGCCAGGCGCCTGAGTCAAGACTTGAGACAAGACTTCAGTCAAGACTTTCTAGCAAGCGGCCCCTGATATTCAATCGTGTCGAGCAAAACGCCAGTTCTACCGATGGCTTTTTTTGTGTTTTGCTGACCCTGGCGGGATCCCTTTACCATAAAGGCCTATTTACACATGCAGCAGAGAGCTACAAGCATAGCGCTGACCTAGCGCTAAGCCCGTGCTAACGGGAGCTTTCACCAGCTTTGTATCGCACCGTCAAAACTGTTCCTCATGGCAGACGAAAAGTTGCTCGCGACACGTAAGCTGCGCTACTTCAGCGCTTCGCTGCGTGTGAGAACCGGCCTTAATGGCGACATTTATTCGATTGTACAGACTTTCGCGTTGATGGCGGGAGCTCGTTCCGTCACTTTAAAGCATAGTTTGAGCACGCACACGCTGGGTCTGTAATTCGCAGCGAATGGTCTACTAAAAGTATAATATTGCTCTGGTCTGCTGTCAACAGATCGCATGTTAGATGTGAACTACTGTAACATTTTTGTAGCCTATTTGTTATTTTATTATGTGTGTGTTATATCTTATACTTTTGTTGAGCGATCGGGTATTTCGCGCTGCCCCTGTTGCTAATAATCCAAATTCCTCGCAATCAGGCAAGAAGTTGCCGGTACCCCAATAAACGGTGCTTGGACCACGACCGGTTTGGACAGCCGTCCCAGTGTTCAAGGCATCGTCGACGCAAGTGCACTCATCAGAATTTGGCCTTATCGTGGATTCTACCGCTCAAGAACTTCGACCTCAGTCATCCTCGAATGCGATGTGTGTCTACGAGGCAATAAAGCTACGTGTAACCAGAACTGCACAATTTCGTTTCGGAGATTTCTGGCTGGGGACCAAATGTAAAGGATAAACCTGTAGTCCCAGGGGTCTAAATTCAAGGGCGCAACGTTTAGACCCAGGGGTCAAAGTGCAAGGGCCTAACAGTTGGTCTTCGGGGTTCATTTGAAACTGTGGAACAGTTAGTCCCAGGGGTCCAACTGCGAGGGCCTAATAGTTCGTCCTCGGGGTTCAATTGAAACGGTGTAACAGTTGGTCTTAGGGGACCAAATGCCAGGGCCTAACAGTTGGTCCTTGAGGCGCAATTGAAAGAGTGTAACAGCTAGTCCCAACGGTGCTAGTTCGAGAGACTAATAGAGGGGCGCAACTGTTGCTCCCCTTCCCGTTAGTCCCCGAGGGGACTAATGGTTGTGGCAACGCACTTGCTCCCCTCGGGGACTAAGTCGCGCTCCCCTTTTTCTTAGAGTGTAGTAACGTTAATGCCCGCAGCACGCGCTCACCAAACAAAATAAAAGTAAACAAACGGCCGTCGTAGAAAAATCAGTGCTAAGAGCTCATGCAGGGACAGGCCTTTTCAAGCGCTCCTGCTGGAAGAATAGAGAAAAAAAGGTTTTATTCATCCGCCCGGCCACAATTCCGAGAATATAGCCCGTAGAGCCCCAACTTATTAGTGAACCAGTTTGGATCAGTAATCTACAGGGCAACAATCGGCTAAAAAATATAAAAAGCGACAGTGTAATAGACCTCTTTCAAAAGTCCGCGCCCGATGACTGTCCGCCATTGCTTGCACCCATACTCTGAGCATGTATTGGACACGAGGGTGACGTCGGCGTTCGGCATCAACTCGGCTCAGCTCGTGTTGATTACGAGCGCTGACGTCACCGTTCGGAGAGGACTCGGAGTCAGTCACGCGAGCAAGCAATGATAACCGAACAATGTTGGTCCATGAGGGGGATCGGTGGCCGAGTTGGCTAGCGCACATCAGCTCGGAGCACGCGCAGCGAAAGCTCGCACTGCTGAACCCAGGGATCCTGGGTTCAATCCGTGCCCGTTTGGATCTGGATGAGCATCGTACCGGCGTGCGGTCGTGAATCACTACTGCGTGGTGCACGTTAAAGACCCCAGGCTAGCAGTTGTACTGCACTGGCTAAATTGCTTATCTACAGCGGGTGACTCGTCCCAACTTTAAATGGCTGATCAACTACTCGATGTATAAATATACCCACAACCACAATTAGATGTTTTGCTCCATAGACTTTTGAAAAGGGTCTATTCAAAGGAAGTGTCTCGCTAGAAACTGAAATATTGTTATTATTTATTATTCTTTATTAGTATTATTAATATTTTTACTTACTCGAGTGGTGATACATGAAACAGTTGAAAATCGGCCGAGTTGGTTATGCATAGTTAAGAAGAGGGAAACGGCGCCAAAACTACGGAGGACAAAGAACGAGGAACACACAGACCGAGCGCTGCTTCCCTCTTCGTAACTATGCATGTTTTCTTCTTCGTAACTATGCAAACACCCTCTTGGTAACTGCATGTTGCCATCTTTGTAGCTATGCTGTTTCCCTATTCGTAACTATGCAAACATACAGACCAGCGCTTGCTATGTGTCTTCCTTGTACTTTGTCCTCCGTTCTTGTGGCGCTGCTTCCCTCTTCGTAACTATGCATGTTTTCTTCTTCGTAACTATGCAAACACCCTCTTGGTAACTGCATGTTGCCATCTTTGTAGCTATGCTGTTTCCCTATTCGTAACTATGCAAACATACAGACCAGCGCTTGCTATGTGTCTTCCTTGTACTTTGTCCTCCGTTCTTGTGGCGCTGCTTCCCTCTTCGTAACTATGCATGTTTTCTTCTTCGTAACTATGCAAACACCCTCTTGGTAACTGCATGTTGCCATCTTTGTAGCTATGCTGTTTCCCTATTCGTAACTATGCAAACATACAGACCAGCGCTTGCTATGTGTCTTCCTTGTACTTTGTCCTCCGTTCTTGTGGCGCTGCTTCCCTCTTCGTAACTATGCATGTTTTCTTCTTCGTAACTATGCAAACACCCTCTTGGTAACTGCATGTTGCCATCTTTGTAGCTATGCTGTTTCCCTATTCGTAACTATGCAAACATACAGACCAGCGCTTGCTATGTGTCTTCCTTGTACTTTGTCCTCCGTTCTTGTGGCGCTGCTTCCCTCTTCGTAACTATGCATGTTTTCTTCTTCGTAACTATGCAAACACCCTCTTGGTAACTGCATGTTGCCATCTTTGTAGCTATGCTGTTTCCCTATTCGTAACTATGCAAACATACAGACCAGCGCTTGCTATGTGTCTTCCTTGTACTTTGTCCTCCGTTCTTGTGGCGCTGCTTCCCTCTTCGTAACTATGCATGTTTTCTTCTTCGTAACTATGCAAACACCCTCTTGGTAACTGCATGTTGCCATCTTTGTAGCTATGCTGTTTCCCTATTCGTAACTATGCAAACATACAGACCAGCGCTTGCTATGTGTCTTCCTTGTACTTTGTCCTCCGTTCTTGTGGCGCTGCTTCCCTCTTCGTAACTATGCATGTTTTCTTCTTCGTAACTATGCAAACACCCTCTTGGTAACTGCATGTTGCCATCTTTGTAGCTATGCTGTTTCCCTATTCGTAACTATGCAAACATACAGACCAGCGCTTGCTATGTGTCTTCCTTGTATTAAAACACCTGAGTCAGGTGTTTTAATACACCTTTTGTCCCTGCCACCCCGAAATAAAATGGCAAATAAATACAATACAATACAATACAATACAATACTTTGTCCTCCGTTCTTGTGGCGCTGCTTCCCTCTTCGTAACGATACATAAAACCTTTTTTTTTTTTTTTTTCTGTGCGTGTATTTTCTTTTCTAAAAGGTTAGCATTGACTTCTTTGCGATATCGATTTTTCGTTCTTTTTTGTATTTTGTACTCAAAATGAGTACTTCTGTGAGCCTCACAGTTTAGTACGAACTGCCGAATAACTCTATGAGCAAGAGTCATCTTTCCCCATGAGTGCTTATGTTTTTCCGTCTGGATTGTTTCTACGTTGCTTGGACATCTCAACTCTGTCCAATTTCAAAAGCCTTAGGCTCCAATTTGAGCCTCTCCAGAGACTTAGTCAGCACTGCACTGTTTACCCGACGATTGTTTTTTCTGCTACGCGTCGTGGCATGTCACTGGTCGACTTATGTGTCTGTTTTTTTCTTTCTTTTCATCAGTGATTTTGTTTATTTCTGTACGTTTTTATTGTCAGTTCATCGCTTGGACTAGGAAAGCCCTAAAAACTTTATCTACGAAACGTTTTTGATACCTGACTTTTTTTTATGACACCTACTCCTATTGATTTCATTGACAAGCCCTGGCTGGGCGTTGATGACCAGTGTTGTGCTTTAAAAATACCTATCCCTTATCAATTCATAATAATATTATTATTATTATTTAGACATATGCGAGTAAAGTGAAAACACATAAAACTTTTTTTTTTTTTTAAAGTTTAGTCTTATTAACAATACAAATCAAAGATCCGATGCACCTCAGTAATAAAACACTATCTTTAAAAAAGAAAAAAATCTTTCACGGAAGCTACGTGTCGTTGACAGGCCTCCATAAAACAAATAAAAACCTAGAAGATTACATAAGAATACACTGGTCATCGACCATCGGTAGTGAGAGCGTTGATGTATCACGCGCATTACACATATATCGTTCGTTATATTGCACTGTACATGCTTAAATAAAAAGGCTAGGTACGTACACGGGGGCCCTAATAGTTTCCACTCATTTTTGTTTTGTGCTGATACTGGCAATTTAGAGGTGGGTAGATACGTAAACCTTCTCGATATAGTCCCCTTGAAGCTGAAGGCGCTTGCACTAAAAACTTGGCAGCTTTCTAGTGTCTTGCTGGTGACCCTTTTTAGCTGAGCGTCACACCCACGCCTGGAGCGCTTCTTTTGACGCATCAATAACGCGGGGGTGGGGGGGGGGGGGAGGGGGGGACAAGTCGGATCGTACCCAAGCAGGTCCAAACGTCCGGCGGGTCGCACGACGCGTCGGAAAAATGCCATCACCCCATAGGCCCCCGTCAAATTACGATTTCACGTGAACTCACGTGACACCGTTACGAGACGATGCCTGATTGCATTCGACTTTTTTTTCAAACGCGCCATTCTGCAGTCATTGATAAGTTGGAAGCAGCTGCCCAGGCGTGGGTATGACGCACTATTAACAGGGGGGACCGGAAGGCCGCTAAAAGACTGCAGCACCAATGGTGCAAGTGCATTCGGCTACAGCAAAATATATCGAGAAAGTGGTCAAATCTACCGACCTCTAAGTTGCCGATATTGACAGCGAAAAATCAAGATAATGAAACACCCCTCGTGACAAACTAATAATGGACTTGCGTACACAATATATATACAGTGAATATTTCATACATTGAGTTGCGTTAAAACTACAGTGCCAATCTGAAAAAAAGGTCAAACTACAGGCCGTGTGGTTTGTGCCTTTCTCGTCACTCGTATCTGTGTTGTTTTTTTCGTTTGTGTAAACATAGCTCTAGATGCACACTATGTTAAACAAACACTTCACACAACTGTAGAATACACAACAGGATCTCTTATACCTTTGTGTTATCAGGGGAGTGACATAAATCTTCATAACAATTTTACAGCACTTGTATGTTTTTAACTCTACACTCAGGCGGAAGACGTGCTGACCTCGCTCAAACTGACGGACGTTGGAGAGTTTCACAACGATGGCGTGACGCGAGCGTTCGCGAAAAACTTCCTGCTGCGTACGAAAGTTATCTACGAACGAGCCATGTCCCAAAGGCGTAAACAAGAAGCAAACGAAACTGGAAGCGACTTCGTCGAGGGCTTCTACAAGGTGACAGAAAGGTGCGACTACAGGAACTTGAAACAGCAGCTAATAAGAAATAAACTCATTGTGGGACTCAACAATGTTATGTTGAGTTAAAAAGTCCAGATCAACACAGATCTAACATTAGAAACCGCCATCTCCATGGCGCGCAGTTAAGAGAAGTGAAGCAGCAGCTAAAGAAACTGCGACCATTAATTAGCAGCCAAATGTGACCGTCGGCGAGGTCCACACTTCAGCGTGGCAAGTCGAAAGCAACCATAAGCAACCGTTTCCCTTTGGTAACTGTACCAAGGTGTTCTGGGCCGTGCAAGAGGCGCGGCTCTACTACTCCTCCATAATCGCGTGCCAAGTGCCCAGCAGCTGACAACAATGGGAACGGCTACGGCAAGAAAGGATGCTTTACGTCAGTCGGCCCGTCAGCGAAAAAGAACCACTCAGATACACAAAGCCATGCTGCATTCGAAGAGGTCTGCGATCCTCATAGATTCCAAACGTTGAAGGCGCTGACGGGAAGTGCAGACTGACTTCCCTCGATAAAATTCACGCTTACAAGTACCGCCAACGATTGATGCGGAAACGGGCAAGACACGCGTCAGGAGCGGGTGCTGAGTTGCCTTTCGCTTCCAAGGGCGGCTCATTTCAATGCTCCGCCGCCAACTCCTTTCAAGGGTCGCTCGAGACACGGGCCTCGTGCACTGGCGCACTTGACGCTACTTGCAAGACAAACGCAAACACGTCGAAGGGCTTCGCCTTAGACAGGTGAGGTAGCACCGGTTTATTACATTGTGAAATAGTAAATCATTTTTGAAAGAGGTGTTCATAACGGGCAATAGCATAATGAACTCCAGAGGTAATTTAGGAAGACACTGAAGGTATTCGCGACTCCAGCGACCTATAGGGGACGCCACTATCGGGCAAATATGGCGGTCGAATCCAGGTCGTGCCGTGCCATGTGCCAGCTCAACGCACAGCGCTGGGGCACGAGCAAGTAAGCATTGGACACAAAATTGGTTCCCCCGCGTTTAATCTTCCACGTTTCGAACCTGCGGCGATGTGTAAGGGTAAGCGAGCTTCCAGAGGTTTGACTTCCTTCGAGAAAACAAGGAAAGGACTGCCCACTGTTCTTCCACGGTGCTGATGAACGTTCAAAAACGAGGAATGTCTGGCTCACGCGGTTTCATAGGTCGCGTTTTGAGCAACCTAGGTCACAAGGCGATACTACGGTTACGATAGAGTCACCGGTAGAACTGTTGTGTCGCTCAAACCACCAACAACATGTAATCACGGAAGCCACAAGAGACAAGCAGAAATCGCGAAGGGACCTGTTCCGGCCAGTTCAATGTTTTCCGGCTAGGTGCTGTTCGTTTTGCTGGAGTCGCGAAGATAGAAGTTCATCGAATGTAGCCTACAAACTAGAAAGATAAAGACAAAAAAATAAACGTACGCGTCACCTGTGGTAGAAATGTATTTTCTTCTTATTGGAGGCCCGTTTGGTTTTCTTACCAATCCGCAAAACGGGAAGTGTTAAATTTACAAAAAAAAATTTGTTTCGGGCGCCAAAATGCTAAGGTCAAGATTAAAATTGCATCTCACAGTAAGCACTCGTCTGTTGTTTAACAAATTATATTGTAATTGCTTAAAATAATAGAAATCATGCTTCTTTTTGTTTTTCCTATCCACTAGCCACCCAACCAGGTCTACAGATAACGAATAAATCTAAAAAAATGTTTCAGAAAATAAATGTTGTTTGAAATAAGTATTTTAGCCGTCTTTGCAATTAATTCAACTATTCCTTTTAAATTTTCAAATACAATTAGGATACGTCTGTTCAAACTTGCACGATCGTAGGGTGCTGACGATCCACACTTGTAGCGCATTCAAACGTTCGACCACGCGCGCGAACATATAGCATAAAAAGAATCAACAAAAGTCTCGCCTTCAAAGCCTTATCAGGCCTTTCGCTAGGAGTCTGCTGAAGCCTAGCTACACCTGTAACCCGTGCTGGCGTCTGTAGTCATAAATCCGTTTCAAAGGCAAAAATCTATTTTGCTTTCAAACAGTTCTAGCTTATGTTGATTATTTGCTTTAATTACTTATATAGAACAGTTGAGCGCGTGCAGTGTATGTACTTAGTAATGTTTTAATTCGAAAGCATTAGCTGTCTTATGGAGCGAGCCTACGTCATCAGCTTTGAAACCATGGAAAACGGCACCTTAATGAAACCCCGCGCAAAGCTAGCCTACGGCACCTTTTACACTTCGGACCCATTGGCTGGCGCGCGTCGACGAGGCTCCCATTGGCCGCTGCGCGTCAGTTTGTGTGGTGTTATCCTGACTGAGTTATCACACTGTTGTGTTATCACTGATCGCCGCGTCCGCTCGTCTCTTATTGGTTGCACGGCGCGTGGCAATATATACGTCGCATGGAATAAACCAAGGGGTTCGTTCTGCTGGGAACTACGTTGCTGTCTGTTCCTTCCTCGCGCCGCAAGGCACACGGCAGTTTGAACCATCGCTCACTCTATGGCGTTGCGTGTCCTCGTGCCAGCGGCTCCACCGTTCCACGTCCAAGGTCAACGAGCTGTACGGCGCAAATTAAAGAAAGGAGCGAAGAGCGGGCTGCTTGCTTTCGCATTCACAACTCATAGGAAGTGCTTAGGTGTACCTCTAGCGTTTTTGAGAAAATTTTGTTTTTTGGCCCGCGCAAAAAAATTACTCAACGCGGGAAGATAAAACTTTGAGAATGGGACGCCAGCAGTTTTAACAGAGCGCGAGCATTTGAGAGGAGGACCTCAACTGCATCGAAAGATAAAAAACGAGTGAAGAAATTTCTTTCTGAAGGACGTCCACTGGACATCGTTCATAGTGTCAAAACGGGAACTTACGTTGTGGACACCTTTAGAATTTATTTCACTAAAAAAAAAAACTTGCCAACAAAAAAAAAAAAACAGTAGACGTTTTATTCTTTTTTTTTGCTGCCAAGTGTATTTCAGTTATATAGATGTCCCACGCGTCCACAGCGTTATGTCCATTTGTTTTGACGATATTAGACTTAGGTGTACGTCGGCCGACCCACTGCACAATGAAGGAACAACCGATATTGCGTAACGTGAGGATCTAAAGCTTTCGGCGATAATCAGAAATGGCGATCGCAAGCTTGCTTTTACGTTTGGCTTGAGCTTTCGCTGTAAGAGTACTGTTGCAGCTGACGTGCAATCGAACACAAAGAGCTGACGCTTGTATCCGTTATTGTTCAGGGATTCCACAGCTTGCAACAGAGGTCAAACTTAAGAAATGGTTCATTGAGCTTGCTACAAGCACTGTTCGTAGCTTGAGCGTGGCATGCGACTCCTGTTTTATGTTTTGCACTCCCGCACACTGAAGGAATATTTCCTTCTTCCACTCCCAGTGGAAGAAGGAAAAATGCACAAAAAGTTGTTGTTTACTGTGCTTTAATTACATAGAGCGACCAAAACAAACAACGAAAACCAATAAGCCTCAAGCAAAGGACGCAATCTCCGCCCCTGCCCGTTTCGATCGAGATAAGCATCGTACCGGCGTGGGGTCGTGTATTGCTACTCCGTGATGCACGTTAAAGACTCAAGGCTAGCGGTTGTACTGCACTGGCTATATTGCTCGTTTACAGCTGAGAGACAAATCGCCAGTTGAGGCAGACTAAGTACCGGCAGTATAAACACACACACACACACACAAACAGAAATAAAGCACGCGCGCAAAGGTATCTTTGACAAGCTTGCTGTATCCCAGTGCTTTTGAATTAAGCACGAGCGATTGTAAGCCTGCCAAAGATACATTCGCGTGCGTGATATATTTGCTTTAGGCGTGTCAGTGTTGGCTGTTTGTTTTAGTTACTCTCGTTGGAATTGGGCATAAGCATAGCGATCCTGCAACTGCCCAGAGAGGCAGTACAACCAGGAGCTCGCGCTATTACTTCAAATCATGCTCTATCAGCATCAGCATCGTAAACATGAATATTCGAAAAGTGGAAGGACCTTGCGGTCCCTGGTTGGTGCCTTATTCCTGGGTTCCGTTGGCCGCCCTTTTATTCGCCGGGCTCGCTCGACCAGTAGCTGCCGGTCATCGAGCTCTGTGCCGGAGAGGACCGCGTCCCAAGAGGAAAACGTGGGGAAAGGAATTGAGGGTGATATCCTTACCGGGGGGTGGAGGGCATTCCCAGATAGAGTGGTACACGCTGGTACAACGTGCACCAGGAGCAGTACACCGTGCCCGCGATAGGCAGCGGTAACGCTCTTTTAAAGGCCTAAAAACAGCTGCGCTTGATAGCGCTTTGGTGTGTTTCACTGCCTTGCGGCTGCGAAAAACCAGGATTTTTCGTATGTCGCGTGACAAGCTACTCTTTGAAATGAATTCCACGCTTCATACGAAGCATAGATGTGCCGGTGATTCGCTTCCGCTTCTTGGCGCAGCGCAGTCAAACGCACTAAAACGCAACTGTGTTGAGTAGCTTGGGTATTTAAAGACCCTATTATGCATGGAATTAATTATTACCGTTCGTCAGAATCTGGTTTTGGCAGCACTTAAAGCATTCATATTTTCCCCATGTCATAAAGGAACACGACCACTCTCACTGATGTCACGCTTAAAACCAAAATATTGGTTTGCAGGGAAGTATGTATTTATTTTTGCTCGTAAGTGCAGGCTCCACCGAGAGGAATGAAGCCCGTCATTGAATGCATGAGAGTCCCGTATAGGGCCCTATTGAAAAATATTTTTTACCGGAAAGTCATTTCCAGTAAAAGTCTATTTTACTGGATTATGGGACTGATTTCACTTTCAGTAAAGCCGTAGTTCACCGGAATGTCACCGGATCTTTTACTGCAATGTCAACGGTTGTCTTACAGAAATGGTACCCGATGTTTTACCAGAATGTCACCGGATTTTTACCGGAAGTTTATTTCCAGGAAATATTTATCTTACTGGATTATGGGACTCTTTTCACTTCCAGCAAAGCCAGCATGTATCAGAAGCTCACCAGATTGACCGGAATTCACGGTGTTTTTTTTCTTTCTTTTTTCGGACGTCAACGGAAGGCACTTAGGAGGAAGCCTGTGAACCGTGGTAGGTGTATGTTTACCAGATGCTAGATGATTCGGTAACAATTAAAGTGGTTAGTCCATATAGACCTGAAGGTTCTATGTATTTATTTAACAGGGTCGATACCAGTGAAACAATTTGCACAGCTGTCAACAAACGCAATCAGACCAAATAGGAACAACCGAGTTCTTCGTCGCAAAAGATATCTTTCAAGGTACTCACAATGCCGCTGGGTAAATTCCTAGACGTAGGGTAGTTCAACCAATTAAAATCGCACAGGTGCACCACACGGATACACACACGTATACTGCCACTAGCACATTTAGCGTAAACCACGAACGCGCTTAACGAACATCCGCCGCCGTTGAGAAATCACGAGCACAGATCACGATGTCGTCCTTAATGTCGTCGCCGCGGGTGCACCAGGCGTACACATACACACTGTCACGCTTAGCGAAAGCCACGACCGCGCTGAACGAACATCCGCCGCCGTTGAAAAATCCCGGACACACTTACGATGTCGTCCCTGGTGCCGTCGCCACGGGTGCACCAGGCGGACACATACACGCTGTCAGTAGCACACTTAGCGAAAACCACGAACGCCCGAAACGAAAATCCGCCGACGTTGAGAAATCATGGTCGCAGTCTTTTTCGCTCGCTGGATGCTTCTGAAGCCGGACGCACAAAGAGGCGTAAAAACAGGTCACAGAAAAATATGTTTTTTTCATCTGCACACCCAGCTCCATTAGAAGTTACGGGTCGCACACACGGAACGAGAAGCCGAGACTGAGCGTTCGTCCCTGGCCGGCCGTTGCTCGTAGCGGACAAAGAAACCGGTTTTCTTCAAAACAAAATCAGCAAACCGACCCTCTCGCATTTTCCCAACGAACCCAATGCGAGGGAGAGAGGGTGCGTGGGGACTCGTCCTTGGTGCGAGGCATCATAATTACACACCCAGACCCGGCTCGTCTCAGCTTCCCCCTCCCCTCGCGTCGGCTTCGAGTGAAGTTCGGTAAACAGGGAAGTGAGTCACCCGTTTCGGGTAAGATTTCTAGCATAACCGGGTCGTCTGGTAAACGGTGGCTGCCGGTGACATTCCAGCGAAATCTGGAAACCCGATGCCGGTGAAATTCCAGCGAAATCTGTTTGCCGACAAATAATCTAGCAAAGAGTGGTAAACTGGTTTCGGATGAAAACGGGTGGAAGTGCCCACTTTTTTGGATCGTCGAAACAGTTCGCTGCACGCACTTCTTGAGGATTGCAACGTCGTCCCAAGCTAAAACTCGCACTCACGAGAATGCCGCCTGAGTGGTCTCGTACCTGCTATGGCCTTGACTTTAGCCTGTCGCAAATAGCAAGTTGCCGGTGATCGCTGCCCACCTTTTTGGATCGTCAAAACGGTTTGCTGCACGCACTTCTTGCAGGATTGCAACGTCGTCTCGAGCTAAAACACGCACTCACGAGAATGCCACTGCATTGGCGGCCACCATCACAAACTCAGTCCCCCTGCTCGTCTTGGCTTCCTTGCCTTTAGCCGTTTCCCTTGCGTCAGCTTCCAGTGAAGTTCGGTGTCCGTCAAACGAGAGTGGCTTCCGGTAGGATTCCAGCGACGGGTAATCGAAAGTGGTTCTGGTAAAACTTCCAGCGAAAGTGGCTGCCGGTAACATTTCTATCAAAGACTGGTAAACTACGCTGGTTTCTGTTGAAAATGAGTGGGAATTAACCCGTTTCCACCGAATGTCACTGGAAGTTTTTGCCGGATTTTAACCGAAACTGGCTCCGGTAAAACGTCCAGCGAAATCTGGTAACTGAAAGTGGCGGCCGGTAATATTTCCACCAAGAAACTGGTAAACTACGCTGGTTTCTGGTGCAAATGACTGGAAATAAACCCGTTTCCACCGAATGTCCCTGGAAGTTTTTGCCGGATTTTTCAATAGGGGGGTGATAATGATAATGCAGTGCAATATAATATGGAGCCCTCATAATGTAAAGTGAGGCATCACGAAGAAGGGGTCTAAGTTTATCGCAGGCGTGTGGCAGCTTCGCGACAAAGTTGCCGAACTTCGGGTCGGTCGCTAGTGGACACGTTAGTTATTCTTTTTTGCAACGTTCAAAAGTGCCGACCAAGGAGCCATCAATTGTAATTCTGTTGTTTCTATGTTTAGACAGCGGGAAGTTAGTCAGCCCCAAGGGCGTCTCGTGTCTTTGTTGGGGATAAAATCCAGTACAGTATATCGCTGCTTGTCGGATGTTTCGAACCTGCATCACGCAATAGGGGCCACTGGAAGCCATATTTGAGGGCGATGTTTAGGGCGCATGCTCAGAACGAGCCTGCTAAGACCGGCAAACTTGATGGTGTGGAATGCACGTTGCAAAAGAACTGTGGAAGCTCGCCGTCAGCACTCGCTGAGCAGTGGCGCACACAGATATGGCCGCCACTGAATACTCCCTATAGTGAGACATGACAGCACGCCGGTACGATTCTCATCCAGATTGAAACAAGCAGGGGCGCGGATTAAATCCACGATCAGTGGGCTTTACAGCGCGAGTTTTCGCTACACCTGCTACCGATTCCCGAACAACCAGACATCAATGTCGAATTCGAGCTCGAGAGAAAAACAGAAACAAGAAAATATCTGGGTTAAGGCTTTAGTACCAGACTTGAACGTAATCCGTTACAAGTAACGAAATTACTTGTAATCCCTTACATTTATCAGTAATTTTGTAACGGATTAATTACATATTTTCTACAGTAATTTTAAAGTAGTTTCCTTACATTTTTTGCGTAACGGATGACTTGCAATCCGTTAAATTTTTTTTCAGGTCCAACCCCCCCCCTTTCTAAAACAAAGCTAATTTTTTTTTTTTTTTTTTTGGGGGGGGGGGGGGGGTTAAGTCGAGCGCAGTGACACTGTCACGCGAATTGACGAGTGCAAAGGGAGGCTTGGCACTCTTCAGTTCCGCAAAGCCTTTTTTTTTCTTTTGCAACACCAAGCACCTGAATCTATTTTTTTTTATACCCTAACAACAATGTCGAAAAATCCAAATGAACATTTCTACAAAACGAAAAAAGGGAGGGGGTGGGACGCAAGTTATATCCGCCTTTTATAGTTCCTTTGTTTTTTTCTTTGCGATCGAAGGTGGCGAGGGGACACCAAGTGATTGTATGCCTCTTCGAGAAGCTCGAGGTGGTAGGTAAGTGCACAGACAAGAAATAACAATGTCCGTCTCGGTTATAGCGACTAAGACCACTTTCATAATGTCATAACACGAGACATCGCTCCGTATACCCTAAAATCCACTAAAAGAGATATGATAATGTGTGAAGGTGTTATTGCCACAAGCATGCATGCTTGTTTTATTGCTGCACACTTATCATCTTCTCTTTGAAATCAGAATGTTTTTTTTTTCTGTTTCATTCACCCTATTTGACCCTGTTTTAAAAGCTACTTATTTTTTTGTAGTCCAACTTCTAGGGTTGGCCCACTTTATTTGTGAATTCGAAAATGGTAATAGTCTTTTTTCTTCTTCTTCCTGTACTGACCCCAGCAGGACGCGACTTATCCCAAGCAGATACTTTTCAGGGTTGCCAGGTTGGGCTATTAATAGCCAAATTGGGCTACTTTGTCATGCATTTGGCGTCGAATTTGTCGGTTGGCTATGTGGCTATTTTTGGGCTCTTTCAAATCCTAACGCGGCACTTTTTTTTTTTTGCTTGGTTTAGGGTAGTTGTACAAAAGACACTTCAGCATGGACACAAAGCCACAGTCCACCCTTTCTGGATTCCCGCTTTCAGGGATTTTCTGCGTGAAGATTCGTGGGCGTGATGCCAGAACCTATTAGCTCAAGTGAGCTACAGTGACCTAGATTCAGCTCCGACGACATCGTTTTTGTAGTAATTGTGGCTTATTTTATGCTCCCAAGTTCTTTCTGCTTCCTACTGTTATCCCTTATTTACTCAAGTTTCCCACCATCCTCCTACAGGAGGCACCTCATCCGAGGAAAAATGATACTAAAGGCAACTCAAGACATCCTGCAGAATTTGGCGTCGCCCGGCCGATAACACGTGCTGTACCGGATATAAAGAAGGAGGCTTTTCCACGAAACATTAAAGTTTCTTAAAGCACAATGAGCTATAACAAAAGACAACAAATTGGAGACAATGAATATTCCGAACAAGGCCAAGATCAATGCGCAAGAGAAACCCTGTTTCCGTTGCTATCCGAGCTTGCCATCGCGCTCCCGACACTGCCCGTGTCGAATGCCGCCGTGGAGAGAGTATTTGGTCGCGTGTCCCTCACAAAGTCAGTCCTAAGGTAGAACATGTCCCTTCCAACTCTTCAAAACGTTTTCTATGTAAAGTTTGCTTTCCTTGGGAAGAACAAGTTCTGTAAGGACATCAACCCTACTGAAGAAGGTTTTGTCCGTTTTAACACGGAAATCATGTATGAGGCGAGTAAGCCGGGCGAATCCAGGACAAGAGCTCACCGGAGAAAAGCTCACCGGAGAAAAGCTCACCGGAGATAAGCTCACCGGAGAAAAGCTCACCGCAAAACCGGCGGATGCGGAGAAAAGCTCACCGGCCATTGAGCGTATGCGGAGAAAAGCTCACCGATTTTGTTTCTTCTTTTTATATTGAGGCTGTTGGATTATGCGTAACATATATCAGTTTATTATCATTAAATTCGTCAGCTTTGTAAAAAAATGTCTTTTTTGTATTTTTTGTTCAGCTTATTGGGTATATTGCTCCCAAATTAATAATTGCGGGCGAGTGTTTGCTGTGGCTTACTCTGTAGGCAACGAAACTCAAACGGCGACGACGGAGTGAAGACAACAAACACGACAGGGCGAATCTGTTCTCGCAACTAAAGTTTTGTTAGTGAAATTAACAGAAAAAAAACAGCGTAGCCGACACTGATCACACAAACAAACACCTACTTATCTATTAGGCACTACACAATATTTGAAACTGAAACGGTTCACACACCGCTATTCATATTAGCTCGCAAAGAACAAACATCTTTATTTGACAAAGCTACCGACGGCACCCTGCCGGTCGTCAATAAATTGTTGTCTTTTTTACCGGTGTACGATGTTCTGATTTTATACTTGCGGCTTCGTTAATATAAAGAATGGGTGATTACTAATTTCTGATGAATTAGTAAATATGCCCAATGAACTTTAAGAATATTGCATAAAAGTGGACATATTTTTAATGAAGTGACGTATGAGAATTATGTTAAATTGCAATGTTTGACGCAGGATCCGCTAAGTTAAAAAAAAAATAAAAATCGGTGAGCTTTTTTCCGCATCCGCTCAAAGGCCGGTGAGCTTTTCTCCGCATCTGCCAGTTTTGCGGTGAGGTTTTCTTCGGTGAGCTTATCTCCGGTGAGCTTTTCTCCGGTGAGCTTTTCTCCGGTGAGCTTTTCTCCGCCGCCCAAGCCGGGCACGAGCGTGTGCTTCATAACTATATGTGACAGCGAAAACGCGTGTGGAAACTTTTTGTCGCAGATCTTGCAAGCTGCTCCTAAACCCTAGATATGCAGACTCAGTGCCTTCGAATTGAGCTCGCACATTCAAAAGCACAGTTTTTTGGGCTCTGCAGAATATGGCTACTTTTGGGCTAAATAAATCTTTTGCATTGGGCTACTTTTAGGCTACGCCATCTGGCTTTTGGCGGTTTAAGCTAGAAACTACCTGGCAACCCTGATACTTTTACAAATAAGACATAATGGTGTCTGAGGTAACTTGATATTCTGGCTTGAGGAGGGAGTGAAACTCGTGAGTGGGGCCATAGCGCGGCTTACTTAGTACTCTGCCCTTCGCTGCCCGTGGTATCAGCGGACGTCTATCTGGAGAACACCGGAGTAAACTGCAGTCGCTTCGTGCTCCGTGCTTTTTTGAACGGCACCAAGAAAGGTACACACGGCAAACGTGCGTTTATATTCCCTTGTTTTAACCGCCATCCAAATTAATTGTTGTTATGAGTGTCTTTTTTTTATTACTTATATTTATATATTGGAAACCTTTTTTTATTCACCAACGTCTCAACCGAGGCTCGACCTGTTCAGAACCAAAGGAAGAAGAATATCGAGCCAAACCTTATTTAGTTTTGAATTATCTCCTTACTGCTACAACTATGTTTTGCTAATAGAGAGTTTTAGTAGATCGTTCCTATAACGATACGATAACCATACGATACCGATAAACAGAACAGGAATGCGCACCTGTTCTGTGTATCGATATCGTATGGTTATCGTATCGTTATAGGAACGATCTACTAAAACTCTCTATTGTCTGTCAATATATGCCGGTATAGTAGGATGGACATAATTCTTATTTTATTTTTGGCTAGATGTATGATGACTTCTACAGCTTCGCGATTTCGACCATGAAGAATTTTAGTAGATCGTCCCAATGAGTCCGATAACGACACCCGATACTCCGCCACCGCCTTTGCGCATTTATCATATCGTTATCGGGGGTATCGGAGGTATTGGAACGATCTACTAAAACTCTCGAATATCAGGCAACGGCCGCAGCGAGGAAGCTTTGCTCTATGTTCGAGGTACGTAAACAGTACTTCCATTGCTTCGCTGAAAAATCTTAATGCAGAGCATAAAGCATTTGTGAGGCACAATATGGCACTCCCACGCAGTGTGTTCAGCGTAGCAGTCGACATATGATGTAAAAAATAACGCGAAATGTATGACGTGATTTTCGAGAGCCAGCTCGTGCTCAAAATACTCAAGGTCATTAAATGGAATAGGTTGCGACAATAAGAACTTGAATAACCCTCTTCCCTTCGTTTCTTACTTGAGGGCAATAATGTTGAAAGTAACGCCACGAAAGTAACGGATTACTTTTTGGGGTAACGGTCAATTACTTTTATTGGAGGATAATTGTAATTGTAATTAACTACATTTCAGCCTTGAGTAATTGTAAATGTAATTCCTTACTGTTTTTCAGTAACGAGTATAAGTCTGCTTAGTACTAGTGTCGCCATCTCGTTTAACACGTTGGAAATAAAATTAACAGGGTGATTTCGTTTACACAAATACGCCAATACAACAACATTTAGTTTTCTCGCCGTTGTCTTAAAATTAAGATTAGAGGCACCCCTAGTACGTACGACCAATCGTTTTGTCAGGTTTGTCTTCTAAATAGTTGTATTTTAAAAAAATGCCTCAAAACGCGCTCAAAACAGCCAAAACGGTCATATTTCTGGATTTTATTGAAATCCAAGGGCCGTACGACCTTTATTACGACTTCATACTTAACCTCCAAAAGAGTGGATACCCTCGTTCATTCGTGAAACTCAGTTTTGTGTAGCAAAATGTGCACATTGAGTGATGAGTGGTTGAATCCCCCTTACGGAGTCAAGTGGACACCCCCTAGACAATGCTTTGTTTTTTATTAGTTAGTATAGCTGCATCTGGAGAAACGTAAAGGTGTTTAACCAGCAAAAAATACTCGTAAAATTGCAGCTTACAAGACGTTGTATTCAAACCGTTAGCGGCTGATCGCAACACATCTTCGTAAAAAAGGCGTCCAAAGGTCGCAACTCATGGAACCATGATGTTTGTGACATACGGTTGCAGCTACCCGGTCTCTTCACTCATCGTGTCTCGATAGATCATGAGACGGTAGAGGACAAAACCCTGCAGAGAGAAAAGCCAGTGTGAGAAAACCAATCACATCATCGTAAAGGTACCTTTAGCTGAGAAAACTTTATGGCCGGCGCCAAATTCACTTGCGATCCTGCGCGCGTAGCATGCACTCGTGACCCACGATCGCGGACTGATATGCCAATGGCAGACATACCAATACTGAAGGTACCTTTATGCTGGCCGTGTACGTGACATTACTGAACACAGATTGAGCCATCATTTTCTATGTTCCGTTTAATGCCAACAGCAGCCGGCGCCACATCCGATAGTACCAACCAATTAGCTCAAAAAGTAAATTTTCACAACGCCCACTGCCTTGGTGTGTTTTCTATTACTAAATTCAGTCATGAGCAGCGAATGCAACGCAACCCGGGACTTTTTTCTCTGTGAGTCAATGATTTAGTTGTTGAGTACATACCCCCTAAAAGACGAGCGCGGTAAGGATGGACTGTTGACGCTGCTTAATAGTCTACATCCGATCGCTGCCTTGACTGATGTGCCACTGAAAGTACAACTGAGTATAGTGATGTGCTGTAGCTATGCTGTGACAAAACTTGGCAACGACGTTTGCTCCAAAGTCCTATAATGCATAATCTGCAGCAATTACCCAGAGAAAAAATCCACCAGTCCGGTGTTCTGTATTCTGGTGCCTCCTGGTGTGAACACCACTTATTCTAATGTGTCTTGGTTTGTGCATCATTTTATTGTGTTTTCGTGTACACACAAGTCCATCCTAGCGTATTCCGATGTGCAGATCAGAGCCCCGAGTGTGTTTGGATGCGCACATCACACCAGCTAGTGTGTCTTGGTATACACGTCAGCCAAGTTTAGTTTATTTATTTATTTGAGAATACTGCCAGCCAACTTTTGAGGGCCAAGGCATAATGAGACATCAGAAACCATCAATAAGTTGAATGAACAAAACAACAATTAACAAGTAGCTTAGTCGTTGGTGACAGAAAAAAATGCATCAACTGCAATCGCAAATAAAGCGGTGGCAGCAATCGCCGTAACACTTGGGGGAAACTCATTCCCCTCACAAACAGAACAAGAAAAAAGGAGTATTTAAAAACATATTTTCTACAGCGGAACTCAAGGAGCAACTTCTCGTGCTTCTGCCTTTTATCACGACTCGATTTATACTGCAAATAATCATCAGAATTTAAACCAGCTTTATTATGAGTTATATTATGCAAAAATTTCAAACGCTTCACTTTCCTTCGACATGATATTATCGACACTCTGGAGGAGGTGTACAACGGCGACACGTGTGAATCTTTGCCGCATGAGTTGTAAATAAACGTAAGAGATTTTTTCTGAGGCCTTTCAATTCGTCATTGAGCGATTGCAACTGAACATCTCATATAATGTCAGCTTATTGCAGCAAAGGACCCATCGGCGATTTACAGGCCGTCAGGTTTGCCGCAGGAGCACAGTGACAAATTTTCCTACGTAGCGACCAGAGTTTACTTGACGCTCTTGTGATAATCTGCTGAATATGACTAGTCCAGCTCAAGTTGTTTGTGATAGTAGCACCCAGATACTTGTATTCATTAAATATATCTAAAGCATTTGAATGAATAGAATAAGAAAAAAAAAATAGGCACCTTCTTCAGTGTAACTGACATCTCTACACATTTCTTGACATTCAGATCCATTTGCCAATTTTGACACCACAATTAAATCATTTGAATACTCTCTTCTAAGCATTTTTGGTTAGATACACAAGATATATTTGAAAAAAAAATACACAATCATCAGAAAAAAAGCGGCACTGTATTGAGGGCTTATGAACTCGCAGGTCATTGATAAAACCAAAAAGAGCAACGGTCCGAGTACCGAGCCCTGGCACACTACAGAAAGAGCAGGTAACTATACTGATTCTGCATTGCCTACACACACGAACTGTTTACGATTCGTAATATTTGTCTGCATGACACCAGACGGTGTGTCCTCGTGAGCGCATCTGTTCAGCTTAGTGCGTCCTGGTATCCAACAAAGTTCAAATTATTCTTTGAAAACACGATTTTCAAAAACGGTATACAAAGTGCAGACACACTATATCGTTGTATTACGTATCAAACAACGTATTTGTGGTTTCAATAATGTAAAAAGGTTAAGATCTGGCAGTTATTTTTTACTTCCCGCCTTTATTACAAGGGCGAAGAGCATACAAAACACAAACTCGCACACGCAGGAACGCAAACATGTTTTCACATATACATGAAAACACGCGCACATACACACTCAGGCGCGCGCGCGTACATGCACACGCCCACGATCACACAGTGGGCATGAACAAGCGGGAACACGTATATATGCACGCAAGCACGCACGCGCGCCCCCGCGGGCACACGTACGGACGTATGCAGGCCACACATGCCTGCGCGTGCATGAACACGCACGCACACACAGGGACAGGAGCGTTTGAAGAGACGCGACACAAGCAGGAACGCCCGTCAAAGTGCACGCACTCCCATACCGAAATTGCATTTCAAATCGCGCTTAAACTGTATCGAAAGTTCCACATGTAGTTTCGTTTTGTTCCCTTGAGGAGCGCCGCCGTGAGGCCACCTACCTAAGCCGTTCTTTTGAAGGTAAGACGTTCGTCAGCCAAAGCTAACTCATATTTTAGATTTATGCAGTACGCCGCCTCGTGCGATTTGCATCTCTGACCGGGGAAGTTTTGTCGGATTTAAAGGTTAGACACTATCTGCAACATCATTTTAGAACATTCAGTATTTGTCCGCAAAGTTGATAAGTGCATGTAAATCTCTCTAACACCTCGCAAGCTTATGAAATATTGAAATTTGATGGTAGCGGCCACATTTGACTGACTGATTCCTTTGTCGGCAATTTTCAATAGGTTCGATCCCACAGTTCTTTGACGCGGGCGTCACGCTAAAAATTACTTTTTCATTGTCACAACGGCGCGTGTTCTCGCTTTATAAAAACCTCTGCGAGCTGTTGGAATTGAGCAGGCAGAAAACCAGAGCGCTCAATCGTTACAGTGTTCGAGCTAAAATATACATTTAGTAGAGTGTACTCTACATCTAGACATTGCTATCAGGAGCTCGTGTGGGCACTCTTGAAGCTTGGATTGAGCACCCGAACTGTGGTTTCGCTCTCAGAAGCTTAGGATTTACTCAATCTCTCTAATCTTTCGTGTTTTACGTAACCTAAGAAACATTTTAAAACAGATCGGAGCAGCTGGCCGAGCTATCTGGTAGCAGATATGAAAGTACCGGACAGTTTATATTGCTTTCATATCCTTTACTGAATTCGATTTTGAGGGCGAGTACTCGAATTGTTATTCACTCTTTGTCTCATGATTTGTAACGCGGTGACTCCAGTATGCAAATAACCCTGAAACGCTTCCGATTCTCAACCATACGGCGGGTCTCGCATTATTTTCCATATCGTCTGCGCTCTATTTTCGGGAAATGGTCGCGTATGCCGATTTCACATTTATTTCACTTTTTACGGTAACTAATCGCGCGAAAAATTGAAACTATACCAAGACAAGAGGCGGTGCCAGCGCCACCAAACTAAAAATAATGCCATTGAGTTTGTCGCCGAACAAAAAAGGTAGAAGAGCGTAAGTTATTTTCTCAATAGTATTCTGTTTTGTCGTTGTGTCGTGGTAACGTTTTCCCCCCAATGATAACGAAACTTTCTTTTCGTTTTCAACTTCTTAACGTATGGTTATAAAAATTGTGAATAAAAACGATGCCTAAGCATTTTGCTCTAAGTAATGTGATCCGGTGGCCATTCTTTCGAGCATGAAATGGATATTAGGATATGGTAAAAATTCTTCAGAGTTACTTTTATTTAAGAGAATAAACACCTGGGGAAGGCAAATAGAGACACGCTCTATTTTTATTTAAAACTACTTAAAGGTTTGGACCCGAAAATTAAGCATAGTGACCCAGCTTCAGAAAGTGTCAAGGGGTCTGGGTCAGCGTGCAGACATTTTGCTTCTCGAACCTCAGTGAACGAGTAAGTGAAAGGTTAGAAGTAAAGTGGAAGCTCCTCCCACCTTTTTCCACCTTAGTAGAGCGAACGCTGAAAAGGCGGCAACCTCCTCTTTAGCGTCGTTCCCTCTGCTAATGTGGAAAGAGGTGGGAGACGTTTACGATTTATTTGTCACTTCTATCGATATCACTTCTTAACAAAGGAGAGTGGCTTTTCATATTCGTCATTATGATCTTGTTCCAACAGGGATAGGTAACCATGACTTCAAATTCGCTCGAATAGTTAATGAAAGATTTTTTTTGTGTGTGTTTAGTGTAGGTGATCCAACTTTTGTTTTCCTTTTAGCTGCTGCTGCTGACCAGGTTGCTGAAATGGGACTATCCTTCGTCCATCTACCCGACGGGGTGGTAAGTATAGTGAGCCATAGAGCACTGCATGGACCCGGGCCAGCTCGAAGGCCGGAACCCGAACGCCCGAGCACGCGGGCCAGCTCGAGCCCGGCCCGGCCCATGGGTCTCTTTCCGGCCGGGTAGCACGTATTTTCTCGGGCCCGGGCCGGGCTCGGGCTTGAACAAAATATTTGTACCGGCCCTGCCGGGCCCGGGCCGTGGCTGGGCAGTCGTGTGCCGCAAATTCTAAATTGTTGATAGCAAAATGAGTGCTCATTGATCTTTAAGGTTCAATGAAAACAAACACCCCCCCCCCCCCCCCCCCAAAAAAAAAAAAAGGGCGTTTTGCATTTTGAAAGTCTTTACGTGGATAAAAAGAAACGCATAGATTCCTCCAGCATAGTAGGAAAGTGCGGTCAGGAAAACGACTTCGCTCCAGTCAGAGGGTACAACATAAGTGTCTTTTTCCTCTGCGTTTCAAAAAAAGAAAAGTCATTAGATAAAAAAAACGCGAGCTTTACTTTGGACCTTGTGCGGGGGGGACGGGGGGGGGGGGGGGGGCTTACTAGGCCACCAAAATTAATGTAACTACCTTAGATAGTTTTATGCTTATACAGCCTTTTGAGGATGCGTTAGCATGACTCGATCGTTTCTTCACAAAAATATGTAGAGAGGAAAATTATCAGTGAAACTAAGAGAACAAAATGTCCAATACCTCTTCAAGAAATGCATAAAACAAAAATTGCCCTATTTGTTTTTTTCAAAATCACTTACGAAGTGCTTATTTCGCTCATATTATCGAAAATGTATCGTCTAAGTCGGGATAATTATCGGGCTAAAGAAAAACTCGGTCCAAGATTTAAAGAAATATTAATCAAATATGCTCGCTTCATGTTTAGACAGTTCTTAGGCTAAAGCCTGCAAACGTTTCTGGGCTCATATACAGGGTGTCACGAGAAAAAGGCTCGAGGTACACCTAAGCACTTCTTATGAGTTGTGAATGCGAAAGCACGCACGTTTAGTTCCCTTGTTTAATCTGCGGCGTACAACGCGCTGACCTTGGGTGTGGAACGGTGGAGCCGCTGCCTCGCGGACACGCAGCGCCATCGGGTGAGCGATCGTTCAAACTGTCGTGTGCCTTGCGGCGCGAGGAAGGAACAGACAGCAACGTTGTTCTCAGCAGAACGAACCCCTTGGTTTATTCCATGCGCCGTATATATTGCAACGCGCCGTGCAACCAATAACAGGCGAGCGAACGCGGTGATCAATGTCAACACAAGACTGTGATAACACAGTCAGGAGGACACCACACAAACTGACGCGTAGCGGTCAATGGGAGCCTTGCCGACGCGCGCCAGCGAAGGGGACCGAAGTATAAAAGGTGCCGTCGGCTAGCTTTGCGCGTGGTTTCCTTAAGGTGCCGTTTTGCATGGTTTCAAAGCTGATGACGTCGGCTGGCTCCATGCTTTCGCATTAAACCTTTACAGGTTTTGTTTTTTACCACAAAAATAAAGTAGACATCGCCGAACGCTCAATCTTTGCCCGAAGATGGCGCTAGAGGTCGTTACCAGGGCTATGTTCCAAATCTTACCCGAGTAACCTGCCTCCTACGTCAGCGGGTAATACCACGTGACATCGCGAGTAAACGATCCGCGACTCGATCTTGGAACGGCCGGGATAATCACCAGGATACTACGCGGATTGGCTTCGTCTTGAGCTACGGCAAAAAGAAAACACAGCAGTGATGGGAGAAAATAGCAGACGATTCTTTTGATCATGAAGAAAGCACTCGAAGAGACGATAATATCAACGACGAAGCGGTGTTTTTTGAGGTGGATCCACCAGCTCCTTTTACTCACCTTCCTTATGAGCTCTGTATTGAGATGAAAATTACTTACTCCTTACAGTTAGACATCAAAATGCGTTTTAATTAATCAGCGCGAGCGCCCTAAACATATATTCCACGCATTGTAATTTGTACCGATTATGTCTTGCAGAAATTGATTCCACAAGGTGTAGTGGTGCAGCGCGAGGGTGCTTTCCCAGAAATGATATGAAACTTACGTTCGCTTTGACGCGAATATGAATACAATACAATCTTTGAAGCCTTCACTGCTTTACAAGCGTTTTCCTCTTATTACGAACACTCTAGAGGAAACAAAAATACTACCTTATCATTTACTGCGTTCAAACATTTTCAGCCTTGAACGTGAGAATACGGCATTCCCTCCAACGCCAAGGACGAGAATGCGGAGAAGCTCCCGTTTACCCTCGCACACTAATAAGAACATGTATGTTCCCGGGGACGGTCCACGGGGATGTAATGCAGTCAATTCGTGCGTTGAAAACAGCAAATCGCAATAACCACACATGCTGCACCTCATTCTTTCTCATTTCGAACGTCCGCTACCAAAACCAACGAAGCAAGCGAGCTTTGACGGCTGTCGGCGCAGGAAGCAGACGACGAACAGATCACGTGACGTATTTACTCCATTTGATCCGACGTTATCCACCGATCGAGGAGGGTAGCGTGAGTAATTACTCCGGAGTAAACAAAACCGCTTCTAGGACGCGAGTTCTGACGCCATCGAGTAAGCTCAAGTAAGTTTTGGAACGCCGCGGTACGAACCCTTTACTCCGGAGTCGGATCGAGTAAATTTTGGAACACAGCCCAGATGGCAAAGTTTCAGCCCGATTTGATACCTTATTTAAAAGTTACAAGTGATTTTCTGCAAACTTTAATGGGAAAATGGTGGCCGGCGGAGTTTTCAAATACTTGGGGCTCTATGGCACCAGAAACCGAAAACAAGCAAAAATGGGCTCCATTTTCCCATTTCAATTTTCAGAAAATCACAACTTTTGAATAAAGCATCAGATCGGGCTGAAACTTTGGCACCTGGTTGTGACCTCTAGCGCTACCTTTGGGCGTAGAATGAGTGTTCGGCGATGCTTAGTTTATTTTTGCGGTAAATAAAACCCTGTAAATTGTTTTTGTGACAACCTCAATATATTATCCGTCGGGCTCGGGCCGGGCGCAGGCTTATATCATAAATTTTGTCGGGCTCGGGCCCGGCTCAAACCCCTGTCTAAAAATTCTGCCGGGCCCGGGCCGGGTTCGGGCAGTGTTTCGTCGGGGCTTCTTCGGGGCGGGCCTACAAATTAAATATTTTGTCGGGCTTGGGCCGGGCCTGGGCCGTGCCTCAAACCGGGCCTGGTCGGGCCGGGCCTAGAAATTCCAGCCTGTGCAGTGCTCTAGTCAGCCATACTGTCACAATGTATACGGTGCGAGGGTAGGGTCTTTGGCTGCAGCAATAACATCCAATCAATGGTTTATGTATTCCTTAACTTCTGTGTAGCAACATTCTTCCTGGCGGTCAGCAGATAATGGAATACCACACGCGATTGCCCAAAACATTCTTGTTGAGAATTTCGGTTGTTGAAGTGTTACATATAGTACGATGTGCTTCTTTACGTATATATATTATAACGCAGTCTGAATCTGTGCTAGATGCCGCTCTAGCCGATTTGAAGCTGATATAAATGGCAAGGTTCTTAGCGTGATTTCACTAAAATGACCGCCTGAATACTTTCCCGACGTTCGTGGTTCGTGGCTCGTGGCAGTCGTACAATAAGATGAATTGGAGCAAACCTTCCTCTACCTTAAGCGTGTTGATGGAAGGTTGGCTTATATTTAGAGATATTGTCACAACTATTTTGTTTTATTATTTTGGCAATACTGTCAGTTCCCAGTGGAGGGAATAACTTTGTACGGCATACTTGTCTGAAAGCTATACCATATTTCCGCTGAGCTTTCTAATGGAGTGTATTCCTTGTTTGTAATGTACTCCAAATTTTGCAATTTTCAAATACTTCATAAATATTTAATAGCTGGCAGCGTGTTTTCAGCTTTTGATTTTTCACCGGTGGCATTTCTTTTGTGTGTCAGACACGTAAAAATGAAATGAAATAACTTTACTAGTATGTGGGGTTCCTGCCTTTCTAAGGATATAGGGATCCCAGCAATTACATCCCCACATATATAGCGTAATATGCTTAATGTTGTGTAACTTAAAAATGATTTATGAACCTTCACATTATTTTAATTAATCAATTAATTTAAGAAATGCGAACCATAAATCAGTTCCGAAATTATAATTCATGCACAGTACTAGCGCACACTACTATTTGTGGGTGTTATTAGGTAAAGTTCAGTTAAGTTACGGGGTTTTTCAAAGGAACCTTATTTTTTTCGACTCATTGCATCTAATGTTTTAAATGAGCTCGAAGTACTATAAAAAGTGATCATTCTAAATTAAGGCGCGCCGCTGGTTGTACAGTAGCGTGTTACTCGTACATGTGTTCGCATCCAAATTACAGGATTCATTCAAAAAGGTTGAACCATTTGCTTTGCTCTGTGTTTTGTAGTTTCGCGGGGACGTAAAACATAAGTATTTATGTTTAAACAAATCAATTTGACCTTTCCCGCAGGACTAGCTGGCCTTACTAAGTTTGACTGGCGGCTTACAACCTACAAAAACCTGGGGAACTGCTCAGGAGTGTGATATTATGTCCATTCTGCACTTGTCCAGGATGGGGCCATGGCGAGGCGAGAAATGCCCCTAAAGTGAACGCCATAGCTGGTGGGTCATTACGGTGTACCCCCCTGAAAAATAAACCCAAACAAAAAGAGAATGCAATGGCATGGACAGTGATGTAGGGATGGACACACCGTAGCTATGTGGTATGTTTGTCTCCCCTCTTCCTGTGCCCTTCGCTATGTTTATTTTTTATATTGTTCTATCAAGCAATCCAATCATCAGCCCTAGTCAACAAAAGTATTCTTTTATTTTGTTCTATGGATTAACTGTGAACCTGCAATAGCTTGACGAACATTGGTCATGCATGTACCTTGAAGTGAAACTGATACAGAACTTTCTTGACGAAAAACAAATCGAGGGTGGAAGGTAGCTGGTGCGAATTACGTAAGGTGAATTCATGCAAGACAGGCTCTCTGAAGGACACAAGCGGCGATGGAGTCTCAAACACACCTAAGTTTTAATGGACAAAAATAAATAGGCAACCCAAACAAGAAAACAGGGACAGCCATGAAGATACTTTTTACAACTATGGTTAACCAATCTACAAAGATAATTCGCCCCCGGATTTTACAGCATTGTACTGTATACACCCCTAGCATACCCAAGGCAGAAAACACAAAGATGCAACCTACTAACATCTGTGTAAATGCGACTAAAGAAGCAACAAGGAATCCAACAAGGAACAACAAGGAATCATGTCCAAGGAATCACCTTCAGTTTTCACTCTAGGAAATAGAGAAACATCATACACTGCATCAAGTTTCTAAAAACAGAAGGGCATCAAACCTCTTTCTAAAGATAAATGTAGATCGAGAAACGTCTTACACTCTAAGTCCTAAGTTATGAAAAGCATATTCAAGATATTTTCAAGCTTTATTATTGACCTTGATTTTTTTCAACACACCCCCGTGGCCATTTCTCTCGGTCAAATATATTTCAATAGAGTTGGATAATACCACACAGTTATTAAATTTGATGATGTATATTGACCAGGGTTGGGCAGTGTCGCGATACAAATGTATCGCGATAGTATTTCAGAAATACATTTTGTATCTGTATTTCTGTATCGCGATACATTTTTTCACCAGTATCTGTATTCCTGTATCGAGATACATTTTGAATGTTCCTTTGTATCGCGATACAATCAGGGTGAAATGTATTTCGTTACATTTCTTGAGAAATACTCCTCCCCCCCCCCCCCCCCCACACAAAAAAAAAATACAAATCCGAATGCTTTTTTGTTTTTACTTTTGAGGGCACTAGGGTTAAGGCTGGGGCATTGTTACCATGCATGCTGACCAAGGTTCCTTTCGATTCCTCAAACTTTTTTTCTATGCGTCCTCTCCTCTCTTCTGAGAACTGTTGCGTAGTCAGGGACTCGATCTAGGTGGCGTGCCAGGAGTGGAGTCAGAGCATCTTCTGCCGCAGGTCCCGGGGTTCTTGAGTCATTGTTTGCTGGAATCCAAAGCCCGTTGCTAACCGTCTACCTTACCCTATAGCGTACACAGTACACCCAGCCGGCAAAGCAGTCCGTTGCAGCACGAGCCTGGCGGTGGTTGACTTGAAATAGTGGATTGACTCACGCAGTAAAGTTCAACACATATTCGAATGCGTCTGCGGCTGCGCCCGTAATATTGCACGCCTCAAGGGTACGTCATCAGCCGACGTGAAAGTGACCCGCTGCTCTGGTGATCCGAAACCCAGGAAAGAAGTCAGACGTGGCCTCGCTGTGCCGACTCAGCCTTCGTACACCTGCGACTCGTCTCGAGCGCGGTGTTTCTCGGAGAGATCGCACCTGTGCGGCAATATCAGGTCGCAATCCACGAGGTGTCTATTTGGAGTATGCAAGACAAAACTTGAGGACTGCAATCTATGCGTCGGTGGCGGAGGGTCAGCAGGAAAGACCTTCACAACAGGAATGCCACCGTATCGTTTTTCCAACCGTAACAGAGGGTAAGACATGTGTTCTAGGATGCTTCAGGTGGTGCACTATTCTCGAAAATTCAAAATGACACTGCCTGCACGATCTTCACCGAGGTAATCTACAACGAAAGTACGCATTGTCCTTTCATACAGCAGCACGGTAAATTTTTATGTTCAAGGCCGCACATGCAGATAAAGAATACCAGTTCATTCCACCGTGACGTCATGAGATAAATGTTGACAGGGGCGTCCTTATTGGACAGGGACGTGGTGACGTTTTGATTGGCCTTAGGAGGATCATACAATTTATATAGAGGTCGAAGTCTTTTTGCATCCCTCGTCAGACAGACAGGATGTCAGGGAAGCGACCGCGGTCAGTCCTTGATGGAACGTTTTTTTGAGCCCATTGAAGCCTCCTCGTCGTCCGAAATCACTACCTTCAAGAAAAAGTGTCAAGCCTACAGGAAAGTAATTTCAGGATAAAAAACTTCCACTTCCAACTTCAAGCTTCATCTCATTTGGCATCTCAAACAAATTTGAAAAAAAAAATGTATTGCAGTATCAGTATTTCTGTATTTGTATTTCTGCCCTCCCTAAAATGTATTCCTGTATTTGTATTTCCAAATACATTTTGTCTCTATTTAAAATGTATTTCCGATACGTATCGCGATATATTTTTACAGATATATTTCAGTATCAGTATTTTAGCTACTTTTTTATGTAGTCCAGTATTTGTATTTTCAAATACATTTTTGAGTATTTCTGCCCAACCCTGATATTGACACTGATAAAAAAACAATTCTTAGTGTTCTGCAACGTTTACACTAATTTAATTAGTCGCTAGTGCAGGGTTTTGCAGTAAACATTGCTTAACAATAGGAATCCTATTTGTAGGTATGATAACATTTGATAAAGTACATGTGTTTCTTATGGATCTCTACGGAAATTGTTTTGATTAAAGGGAACGAAAAGTGTGCACTAGAAGGATCAATAACAATGTCGAAGCATGGAACTTTGATGAATACGCCCGCTTTATGTTTTAACACAAAATGGAAGAATGTTTCATTTTTTTTATTTATCAATACTACCTAGCACAATGGGCCGTGGTATGAGAGGCACAAAAATACAAAAAATAAGAAGACTACAATTGAACACAAGGGAGAATGTGGCCCAAAACATTACAATATATATATATAAATAGCACCCAGCATACAAAACAATACAACTATTAACAAGTCATCTAAACATGAGAAAAATTAAGTTCAATCTATTTTGAAAAGAAGAGAGTGACTTTATCGATAAAATAGTCAACAGAGTCTGAATAGACCTTTTGCGAAATTCCCCAAGCGCCCCGGCCCGCGCGCGAGGAATTGTGCCTGGCCGCTCTGCCTTGAGATCGCATTGCCTTGTCGCTTGCGTCCTCTTAATCCCGTTTTCCGATTCCATTACCTATATTTTTATCTCTTCCAGTACATTTTTTATTGCTTCTAAGTGTTTCTATGCTCTTCTGTGCGGAATATTTCTTGTATATATATATAGTATTTCTAATAGTATTTGTACCTTTATTTTGCATTTTTCGACGGGAGGGCCGACGGACAACACGCCGCTTCGCGCGTCGTTCCCCGGGTGAGTACTACCGTTGCTACCGATTCCTATCGCGCTGTTCGCTGTTCATTTTAGTTCATTACACCCGTGTTTAGTCCAGAGGAGCCGCTTATGAATATCCGCGCACATGTCATAGGGGTAGGCAGAGCTCTGAATCAACAATCGCGACGCGAGAGCCGAGTGCGCTGTTATATGGCCGCCCGCGCTTTCTTCGTTGACTCGCACTGTAGTGTATGCCTTCGAGTGCCGCTTACTTTTGACCAAGATACAGCACGCCGCCTTGTCGCCGCGAACCATTTGTCCGAATGTTTGCGAAGCTGAGGCATATGGAACGCTGCGGCGTCTGACAAATGCGCACTGCGGCGCAAGCCCTTCGCAAGCGCCGGTGGCCCAACGTAGTGGCTTGTATGCACTTATGATATGCCTTCCTAATCGATCTGCTAAGCGGTTGTCAGTTGCCAACGCCCTTTTTCAAGTGCAGAGATGTGTTGCCGCGAGTCATTTGTCCAAATGCCGAATGTCAAGGTGTCTGCCTGGGTGACAACACATCACTACACTTAAAAAAGGGCGTCGGCAACTGACAACCGCCGAGCAGACTGATTATGAATGCATGCCAAAGGCGCATACGCCGCGACGTTGAACCGCCGGCGCTTGCTATAAGGGCTCGCGCCGCCGCGTTCAGTTGTCGGGCGCCGCAGCGTTGGATATGCCGAACGGTGTTACGGTTTCGCAGGCATTCGGACAAATGACTCGGGACGGCAAAGCGGCGTGCTGTATCTTAGTCAAGTAAGCGGCATCCGAAGGCAAACGCTACAGCGCGAGTCAACAAAGCGAGCACGGGCGGCCAAATCACAGCGCACTCGGCTCTCGCCTCGCGATTGTTGATTCAGAGCTCTGCCTACCCCTATGACATGTGCGCGGGTGTTTATAAACGGCTCCTTTCGACTGCACGCGGATCAAATGAACTAAAATGAACAGCTAACAGCGCGATAGGAATCGGTAGCAACGGTAGTACTCACCCGGGGAACGACGCGCGAAGCGGCGTGTTGTCCGTTGGCACTCCCGCTGAAAAAGGCAAAATAAAGGTACAAAGACTATATATATATATATATATATATATATATATATATATATATATATATATATATATATATATATATATATATATATATATACAAGAAATATTGCGCGAAGAAGAGAATAGAAACAGTTAGAAGCAATAAGAATACACTGGAATAGATAAAGATAGGTAATGGAATCGAAAAACAGAGGATTAAGAGAAAGCAAGCGACAAGGCAATGCGATCTCTAGGCAGAGCGGCCAGGCAGGGACAGTCTCTCCCACAATTCCCCGCGTGCGGGCGGGCTGGGGCGCTTGGGAAAATTGCAAAAGTCGTATTGGCAACATCAGCGGGCAGCTTGTTCCATTCAACAATGGTCCTAGGGAAAAAGGAGTATTTGTATGTGTCCAATCGCACTTGATAGTCCAGTATTAAACGTGCATGAGATGATCTGGTGTTTAACCTGCCTGAAAATGTAATATATCTGGAGGTGTCGATATTTAATTAACCCTGACTCATTAAAAAAATCCTCTTTAATCTATCTATCGGCGATCTTTCGCTTGATGTTAGCACTTCGCTTGTTGCAACATTTCTGAAGGGGAGCTTCGCGTTTCAAATTTGTTGTAAACAAACCGTATTGCTTTCTCTTGTACACCTTCTAGCTTATTAATATTAATTTTAGTGAACGGGTCATAGACAACATTTGCATATTCTAAGATTGGCCTTAACATCGTTTATAGACTAAGTTTTGTGCTGGGGAAAGAGTGCCTCAGAGACTTTTCAAAACCCAAATCCGCTGGGTCGCTTTTGTTTTAATGTAATCAATGTGATTGTCCCATAATAGTTTATTACTAAAATATAACCCCAAGTACTTATATTCTTCGACACGTTGAATAGGTTGACCATCAATGCAATAGGAAAACTCCTGAGGACACTTTTTCCGTGAAATGGACATTAAAACAGTTTTTGAGGTATTCTGCTCCATTTGAAATTCCCGACAGCTAAACTGTATCCTCCCTAAGCAATTATTTGAAACCATATGGTCTCAATAGGACTTAACATTTTTGTATAAAACGCAATCGTCTGCGAATAATCTTATGTTGAAATCTATGTTTTAAAGCGCAGCTCTTAGGCGCCCGTTTCCGGCTTGTGCGGCGTCGGCGTCGGCATCGCCGTCGCCGTCGCTGTCAGCTTCGCCGTCGCCGTCGGCTTAACCGCGCGGTGCATGATGGGTAAATTTCCCCGCTAAATTTAGCGGAAAAGTTTCCCCGCTAAATTTAGCGGGAAATTTTCCCCGCTAAATCTACCGGAAAATTTTCCTCGCTAAAATTAGCGAAAAATTTTCTCCGCCCCTCTCCCCCCCCCCCCCCCCCCCCCCCCCCCCCCCCCGAGGTTACGTGACCCCCTTAAGAGCTGCGCTCTAATTCGACGTTACAGGGAGTTGTAAACGGCTTTCATTCTTTTGTGATATCGTTAATATATAATAGGAAAAGTAAGGGCCCCAAGACCCGAAGTTTCTTTTCCTATAACTTTTTTCTACAAAAACAGGTATAATGTTTACCAGTTTTTGGAAGCTTGAGGCTGTCTATCTTTATTGTATTTCCTACGTTATACGTTCAATTGCATGTATTGTTTCTTCGATGTCACGTAAGGAGATGTGACAACAAATAAAGCTTGACTTCATATGATTTGATCACATGCACACAGGTGTTAGTAGGGTGCTTCTTTGTATCTTCTTATTGTGAGTATGAGGGTGGCGTTCGAGACGTGAGAAGTGTAAGCTGAAAACACCAAGCAACTATCGAAATATACTGGTTGCTCTGTCTCGACGCGAGAAGCTGAACTACAAGATCGGAGATCATATGAGAACGAGTGTACCATGGCCACTGTTATGCTAACCAGGTTTTTATTTCTCATTTTAGAAGCACTTCGGTATGATCCACATTTACGCTTTGCTACCGCCTATCCATGCTTATTTTTGTCTCCAATAAATGAGTCTGTGGTCTTTGTTCCAGACGATTCATTTGGTACGATAAGCTCAACAGGCATACATGACAGTACCTAAAATAAGCCCCGAAGCAGTAAACTTGCAGCAATGGTGTACAGTTCTCAACCACAATCAGGCTGAGTCCATAGTATGCATTTGTCACCTCGTCTGCGTGCTATTTCTTCACTGTCGTTGCTACTTCAATTTCATGTTTCAAGGCAGCGCCATTGGAGTCTTTCAGTTGCTTCGTAATTTCAGCCTCAATCAACCATGACTGAACAGTATAAGGCTGTAAGTTTCGGGAACAAGTTCCCTTTAGTAAAATGGCTGAAAGTTGAAGTCCACTAGTGAAAAAAAGTTGATTCGTATCTCCTTTTGAGCAATTTGTTGTGAATCGTCTAAGTTAAAGGGGCGATGTAACATTCGTGTACTTCCAGTAAATACCACCTTGTAATTATTTTTTTATATTCATAATTTATAAAAAGAAAAACACACTAGTCGTTTCTGTCCGCGCAAGGGCCGGGATTGGAAATTGATCATTGGGAAAAAAAAGCAGCATTCGCTCCCAACTAGTAGCCGTAGCAAGTGACTACGAAATCTGAAGTAGATTGTATGCCGCCAACGTTCATCATAGCAACTCCTTGGGGCTGTCAAAGTACAGGGCACGCGCTGAGTTCCACATATTGTTAAGGTTCGGCTATTCCCCTCGTCGCAGCGATTGGAAACGATCCTCTACCCGAATGCAGGCATTGATTATCACGAGTTGAAATGAAGTGCTCACATAGAACTCAAGTCCACTGTATCAGCTACAATTAAATATTTTCACTCGGGGATTGCAAGCTTGATCACAAAATCTTGGAAATCGCATTGTTGGCAATGTCAATCCTCACAATTTTGTCATCAAGTTTTGCGGTGAGATCGAATGCAAATATCTGCTTTGATGCTTCTTGGTCGGTGGTATTGCATGCAAGTGTACTTAGGGTTCCAATATTGCAAAATAAGCTTGTGGAAATTAAAATGCGTTCTTGCTGACTATTGTGGCACAACTCTTGTAAGAACCCTATCTATACAATTCAGCTCTGACTCATTTCCAGGTTAATTTTCCATAAGGAATATTTTGTAGGGTCAAACTTAGCAGCAATCTCAAATATATCAGAAGTCTAAGCAAACCAAATTCACAAAATAAAGTGTAAGTTTTCTATTTTGTTTAGAAAAAAAAAACAATGCCCATTAAGCTGTAATAACAACAAGTTTCCTCAACTTCTGATCAAAGCCATCTGGCTTGGAGTTTCAGAAGTCAAGCACATTCAGTGTTTTTTTTTTATATTTTTCTTCACCATCATTATTTTCTTTAGCCTCAACATTTTTAGCGAATCACAATGTTGTAGAGGAACTTACGATGACACACACTCCTATTGTTATGAATTGTGCAATGACAGTGCAGCTAATAACGGCCAAATATAGAAAAGAAGTGGTTGGGGTGGAGCGAATTTAACTATGAACTGTGTGGAATAATAAAAAAAACACTGCTCTCCATTAGACAAGGTATAATTTCTGGCTTCTTCGTGCGTCGTGTTTTCTATAGCAGACTGCTTTGCAAGGGTGGGCTGGTACCAATTGTTTTGTAAGGTGGCAACTCAAATCAATGAATGAACCTTTACACTTCTAGTCTGGCATTCATTTTATGTGTTGATTTTAGGAGGTATTTCACGCAGTTAGTATTTAGCTTCTTCGCCTAGAAATAACCGAAAATATTTCTTAATACATTTTTTTATTCAGAGGAAATATTATATGATTGCAGCAGCCAACGCTTAGTTCAAGCCGTTTTGTGTACCTCGTGTTTTTCCAGGGCTATAGTTTGAAATTTCAGGCTCTTAAACGGCTACATGAGAGTGATAAAACAACACTTCATTTTGCCGTAACTCAACTCTAACAAACGAACTCCAGTGTTGCGAGCACATTATACTTTTAATGCAAAAGCATATACAGTCTATGGAGCGGAAACGGCGTTGTCCGTAAGCGAGAAAAACGACAGAGAAATTCGAAAATAACCTGGAGAATGGGAAACAAAGGGACAAAGGACAAACACAAATCTCCAAACACAGCTAGGTGACCGGTGTGTGAGCGAAAGAATCCGCCTGGTCCGGGTATTGAACCCGGGACCTCTCCATTACAGGTGGAGCGCTCTACCTTCTGAGCTAACCAGGGGTTAGACGTCAGTAGAGAAAACGGGTTTTAGCAACCGCCACCAGTTTAACACCAACAAAGGTGAAGCTTGCAATTTAAGGTTATGATTAATACTGTAATTAAATGCAAAGGTGCAAGTGAGCTGGACAAGAATGACGAAAATAATCCCTGGAGAAGGGGAACAAGAGGGACAAAGGACAAACACAAATCTCCAAACACAGCTAGGTGACCGGTGTGTGAGCGAAAGAATCCGCCTGGTCCGGGTATTGAACCCGGGACCTCTCCATTACAGGTGGAGCGCTCTACCTTCTCAGCAAACCAGGGGTTAGACGTCAGTAGAGAAAACGGGTTTTAGCAACCGCCACCAGTTTAACACCAACAAAGGTGAAGCTTGCAATTTAAGGTTATGATTAATACTGTAATTAAATGCAAAGGTGCAAGCGAGCTGGACAAGAATGACGAAAATAATCCCTGGAGAAGGGGAACAAGAGGGACAAAGGACAAACACAAATCTCCAAACACAGCTAGGTGACCGGTGTGTGACCGAAAAAATCCGGCTGGTACGGGTATCGAGCCCGGGACCTCTCCATTACAGGTGGAGCGCTCTACCAACTGAGCTAACCAGGGGTTAGACGTCAGTAGAGAAAACGGGTTTTAGCAACCGCCACCAGTTTAACACCAACAAAGGTGAAGCTTGCAATTTAAGGTTATGATTAATACTGTAATTAAATGCAAAGGTGCAAGTGAGCTGGACAAGAATGACGAAAATAATCCCTGGAGAAGGGGAACAAGAGGGACAAAGGACCAACACAAATCTCCAAACACAGCTAGGTGACCGGTGTGCGACCGAAAAAAATCCGCCTGGTCCGGGTATCGAAACCGGGACCTCTCCATTACAGGTGGAGCGCTCTACCAACTGAGCTAACCAGGGGTTAGACGTCAGTAGACCTGACGACTAACCCAGCGGTTAGACGCGTTCGTCAGGGGAGCGCTCAACGAACGCAACTCGCGAAGCTCGTATATTTTCATGAGTGTGAATCGTTTTTCGTTCACCGAAGTGTTTAGGTGGAGATCTCTTCGACCGACGTAGTTTTCAACGAGAAACTCTTGCAGGCTCGCGCTTTCGAAGCGTTGTGCGGGAGCTTGTTTTCGTAGCGGGACTGGCATGAGGATAGCGTCCCACGGAAACTATGTTGGTCGATCAGGCTTCATTCCCTCTTTGGCGCATGTTGATGTTGAATAAAAATATTGGCTCGCGTAAAAATGGCCCTGCTGCCCTGCGAATTTTGAAACTGTCGTGATTGCAACCACGGTGAGAGTACCGAGAAGGTACCTAACGCTGACGACTGTGAAGCATGGTGCAATACATGGCAGATGTGTCTCAACGTCCATAAGTGCATGCTTGACTCTTTTACACGTCGCTCTAAATCCTCTATCTTTTCATACTCTCTTAACAGCGTTCCTTTGGAAAACAACTAATTCCTACAAGTATCTCGGAGTTCATCTTACATCCGATCTTTCTGGTCTACCCACATCAGTCACACCATATCCTCTACTAATCGCTCTTTAGGTTTTTTAAGCGCAACTTAAAACTGGCCCCTCCTCACATAAAACTACTTGCCTACTCATCCCTTATCCGTCCTAAACTGGAATACGCATCTGCTATCTGGGATCCGCACCAAGCCTAGTTCATCAGTAACATCGAATCAGTTCAGCGTCGAGCATTACGTTTTATTTACTCAGATTATTATTCTTTTACTAGCGTCACATCTCTTCGAACCCGTGCCAACTTCCCCCTCCTCTCTGAACGCCGCCGTTTAGCTAGGTTATATCTTTTTCACACATTTTTTTACAGCCCGTGCCTCCGATTATCATACATCGTTATATCTGTAAACCGCAACCGTCGCACCGGTCACAATCTCGATGTACAGCGACCAAAGTCAAGAACCACCACATTTCAGAACTCATTTTTTTCACGTTCAGCCTTTGATTGGAACGGGCTCTCCCAGAACATTGTAGCTACTGATGACACATTAGAATTTAAAGAATTAATATGTGCAATCGCATTCTAGGTATATTTAGTGTGCTTTTTTGTGTTTGCATACTAATCTTCTTGGCGATTTTTGTCTTATTTTACGTGCACAATTTTGCTTTCTTGACGTTTGTACCCATGTTTGTTGATGTTTGTTGTATGCCACCCCTCATGTAATACCCCCTATGGGGGTACTTAAGGTATATAAATAAATAAAGAAATAAATACACAAGTAAGAATTTGCGAGTCATTTTGCTCAAGGCAATCGGGCGATCGGCGCGCACCAAGTTTGTCTAGGTACGTTGCCGTCATTTCGCTTTGAAAGTAAAGTAACTCAAGTTTTGCATTGCCCCTGTTTAGCCAAAAAAAAATATTTCTAGCTCGCGATTATTGTGTTATGACAATCACTCACCTCTCTCGCGGATGCCATACGAAAAAAATAAGAATAGAAGAGGTGAAAGGACTGCACCTTTGTTGATTTTTTAGTCGTATTACTCGCTGTCTATACTGCATCTACAGACGCTGACAGACGCTTGTATCGGATCGTGAACGATGAAACGGTAGAACCCCCCTTTCGTGGTCACATCTTTCGTGCATTGCTGAAGTGTTTACATGGAGGCGGAGTAACAGACGGACGAATGAGGAAGCGGACGCCGACGTGCAGTTTTTGTGTCCTCGTCACACGGGCATTAAGCGCGCAACACATGCGCGTCGAAATTTTCCGAACTGACATCCGAACTGTCGTAAAGATGGCTGCTCCGACTCACACTCGTCAATTCAAGACACATATGCTTCCGTCGCGTCGTGGCGTCGTTCCGTTCAGCTCCGCCCAGTTTCGGGTATCCCTCCACCTAATGGATGCTAATAGTTGTATTTATATTGGGTGGTAGCTTACGCCACCTGGCCTAGAAACCGAAAATACTTCCCTCGCCCTTCGTGGTTTTTCTGACTTTCAAAACAAACACGATTTTTTTTCATTATATTTCATTAAAGCGTACGTGTCTGAAGAATTTGCGTAAGGTTGCTTTGTTGCTCAACATCATTTCATCACGATGGACCGCAGCGGACCTTAGGAGCCATTTTAGTGAAGCGAACACTGCGTACAAATCACGTTACTACGCACCCCGCGAAAGTCTGCGTCTCTCCCGAAGTTCACGTGAACCTCACACGACATTGGCACGGCTCGTAGCGTCCACTGCTGTCCATCGTAGGGTAAGACGGAGTATATTCGGGTTTCGACGTTCTCGTATTTGTCTCAGAACGGCGTGCTTTGGCGCGCGAATAATCGGCTCTTTGTGCGCGCGTGAAAAGTCAATGGCCTCGGTTTCTATTACAACGACGACTCGCGTGACGCACCGCGCACATTCGCTTCCCCGGGCCCAGGGTTGGGCAGAAATACTCAAAAATGTTTTGGAAAAATAAATACGGGAATACATTCCAAATGTATTACAAACATTCCAAATGTATTTCGATACAGGAACACAGATATTGGTGAAAAATGTATTGCGATACTGAAATACAGATACAGGTGAAAAATGTATTTCGATACAGAAATACAGATACGAAATGTGTTTCTGAAATACTCTCGCGATACATTTTTATCGCGATACTGCCCAACCCTGCCCGGGCCACGCACACCTCCTCTCCAGATCGGTCCGAAAGTCACGTGGCAACATGACGTTCGCGCCATCGGTGCTACGATTGGCTGCGGCCCTTCGAAAATCGGACAGCAGTGCGGCGAATAAATGGTAAGTTCGTCGCATGCCGGTGCCAGGATGGAGGCCGCGTCCGACGCTCCGGTGCGACAAACACCCTCGCCTCCGAACGTCGTTCCGGCGATTCGCAGGTCGGATCGGACGTTTGGACGCGCTATGTGTCTCGAGCTTTAGAGACGACGATAGGTGGTGGTGAAACACCAGATGATGGCGGATACCGCCGCGCGTCTGCTCGCGTGACTAGCAAGTGGGGTCAGACGCCAGACTAAACGCATTGGGTGTCGCGAAACTGAGAAACTAGGTTTGTTATCGAGTTCGGCCAAGCAGCCAAGCCAATCCAGTAGTAATGGGCTTGGCCACAGATCTACGGACGGGGCTTAGCATTCTGCAGTGACATTCACCTACATTTTGTCTAACGGCCTAAATAATGCTCAATTTATAATTATTTCCTGGAAACATCATTACAATAAATGCGTGTTGCAATGGGCCATTTTATTTTAGTTTATTTTTAATGTCATTGTTTCTTGATCAGTCAAGGAATCCCTCAACCGAGACACCGGAGGAATTTGACATTCGCATTGTTAATTTTCTTCGATGCCTTTAGATACTGGTTTAAGGATTAGGTTTGGTTCGGAACTATGACATGTTCTCAATGTCAAAAGAAAAAACTGAGTGCGGCGTCGAAAGTGAACGAAGCGTTCTAACGCGAGGAGTCAGTCAGAGGGGTACTTCAACGAGATTTGAAATATACGTCTCGTTTTCATAAGTAGGCTGATAATGATCCACAATATTCGTAAAATGACAATCGCACTGTTCGTAATTTGATTCTGATGGCTGTATTTTTTTTTGTTATTAAACGGCCCACTCTGGCAAGCGCTCGGAGGGCAGCCCGAGGAGAGCACGTCACATCCGGCGCAATCGTGACGTAGTCTGTCTCGGGATGAGCAAAGCTGCGGCGAGGCTGACGTCGTCAGGATGCCCTAGCCGCTCCAGCCACCGAAGCGGTCGAAGCACGCCAGCGAATAGGGCCAGTGCGACTAGCCGCAAAGCTGCTTTTGTGCAAATTTCGAGTGACGGGTTAATCTTTTTTTGTTATCTTGTAGAGGGAGAATAGCGACGTATAGGGCACAATAACGAGTGTCCCGATGAGTGGGGAGTTCCTCCCTCTCATTTTCTCTCGTGCTGGCCGTAGAGCTGTGGGCATGACGTCAGGTTCAAAACATGTATAATTCTAGGCGAGACAGCTATCGTCACTACCTGTCTCCAAGGTTCCTAGATCGGCATTACAAACGATGTTTTAGCGATATCCACCAGGTGCTCTTTGCTAATCGTTTATCTTGTTCTAAAATTGTTCTTCGCGTCCTTTTTAACAAGATATTGGTGTTTCCGATGTGATACCATTCCATTAAACACGGAACTGACCAAAAAATAAGTGCCGAACTTTCGTTTTAGTATCCCTTTAAAGAGAATTAGAGACCCTGAATGTTTGAGGGAGGCTGGTGCCGTAAATACGTTTTGCAGAAAAAGACCCACATGTTTCTGCCAACCACCCATTCCCAATACAATGATCCTGAAGGGTGCAACTTTTTTATGTGTATTTTCACTGGAGAAGAAGGATATGTATTGCCTAGGTGGACTGCCAATTACGTTTTTGAGTGTCGTCAGCTTCAAAGTGGAACAAAGCTCCTTTGATTTCGAGTGCAAGGAACCCTAAGGTCTTACTTTAAAGGCACAACGTGTCTTTGTTTTCGTTTTTACAGGGCAATATCTACTTTCTCTGCATCAGAGCCCTCCTTCAATATAACGAAGACACCCGTCTTATCACATTGAAGCCGCTTAAGGTAGTTTTTACGCAGTTCTCTGCACTGCAGCGTAACTCAGTAACTTGCCTGACTGACTTGATGGATGGTGACAAAGGGCGCATGTGGACGGCTGAACCCAAGAGGTCTAGAGATTGAGGTTCTGGAATCGACGCCGGAACATTATGCAGAGGACGATCTCGAAAGCAGTTCCACCATGTCGGTGGAGAGTTGAATCTCAGAGAATAAAACCTGGGGGTCCTTCTTGGTAGGTTTTACGTTTAGGCAGGACGCCTTCACCTCTGCTATGATCCTCTTGCACCGCGCTTCAAAGAGCCGAAAATGTGTAGTTAAAAGCAATCTGTACTCAGGTAGGAAGCTGAAGGCCTAGCATGGAAATTCTGTCACTTTTATTAGAAATCACTCTGCCCAGTAGCCGAAAGTTCAAAGGAAATACCTTTCCTCAAACTCTGCATGACTCAGGCAGCAGAAAGGAAGAGCCATTATGTGGTGATCCCGTATGCGGACAAGCTTCACGCGCCGTTTAAGATCTCTACATGTTAAGTTCCGCAAGGGTGTGGCCTTTTCTGCTGCTATGAGCATCAAACAGATGTGCCAAATGGTCAATGTGAGCGACGTTCAAAAGTCGTCCAGTGTCATACGCAGGAGTTCGTTAAGTGTTAAGACACGAAGGGTTACACGGTACTCTTGAGATGGGGCGGGGGGCAATACATCGGTTAAACAGGCCGATGTGTCAACCACTGTCTCAGGGAACATAACCCGAGGGCTTCAAAAGGCCTCCGATGAGCCCTTTCACCCCATCGCTGTTTATGCCTCTACGTGTGATGGCTGCACATATAGCTTTCGCGTTACCAGAATTCTTGTGGTGCACAAGGGTAGATTTGGAATGGGAATCATGGAGTCGTTGGTTGTGGGTGCGGTATGGAACAATATTTGTGCTACTTCACTGCAACTGACGAAAACGAAAGTAGAATTTCTTTAAACCTAAATTTGAAGACTGCTTCAAACACCAACGTGATACTGGTTTTTGAAGCTATTTTAAATGAACTTTATGTATTTTAGTTTTATATATTTTCCCGTATGCAATTTCTTTATCCTTCAACATTATTTTATATCTCTCTCTTTCAAAGATTTGTTGATGCCTTTTGGGCGGTTATGTCTTAATATTGCTGTTGCTAGTTGAAAGATGTTATGTTCAGTGCTCCGTCCTATTTGTTTATCCTTTCTCGTGTAAAATTGAAAGTTGAAAGCAATTTATAAATTAAAGCAAAAACTCAAAAATATATTGGTGGCAATGGAAACACAGAGGTAGACAGACCTGGGCCGGAGCAAGATGTATGCCCATCTATGCACTCGGCTAGCAGAATATTGAGTTTTCCACAAACCCGTGTATTTAAACGTCATCATTATGCGCGACGATTCCATATAGTTGTTTTCGTATTTTGGCTCAGCACGACGTCAACCGCCCTTTGAATGCCCTTTCCAGGGGCATCCAAGATGTGACTGTGAATTCCTCCTGGAAGGTACACGAATCCGTTTTTTTTTTACTTATAATTCAGGCCTCTTCACGCTTTCTCGAAAAGCGAAATGAGAATTTTATTTGTTGAAACGGTATTAAAACAGCGCATAAAAAGGGAGGACCAGTGGAAAGAGAACTCAGTCACAGTGCCGACTTCAAAATGAAAAATATACTTCTGCACCGTACATCAAGTAAACATAAAAAGAACAAGATAAACACAAAAACAATGAACCCGATAACACACCCCTCCGCCATTATCCCGACACACCCCTACAGGTACCTGCCCCACATTTTAATAATTCTTGGAAGGGAATGATGACTCGTAGAATAAATATATTTGTGTAAGTGCGGCACTTCCTTCTTCAATACCTACCAAAAATAATTTATATTTACATCCGCATATTAATGACGTTTTATAGCGTCTTCACAGATACGTCAGAGCTCTACGTCAGTGCTATTAAACAGTGGTGGCAATAGTACTTACCTTACGTTTGCAGTGCTGACGGTGTATCTTTTTGTTTTTGATAAGACTCTGAGAGGGTGCAGCATCAATGGTAATTTAAGTTCAAGTTAGTGCTGTTTTAGGATCGATTTAGTGCTCTGCCATAGATGAGAATTGGTTTATACTGGGCCTGATATATATTTCTTGAAAAGTGGACAACTCTGATATATGATCATGCAATTCAAGCGTGCTGGTAAATTAGGTCCTTAGAGAAATAAAAGGGAAGCGACATAGAGGTCGAAGACAGGGCAAACATTTTTCCAGCTGGCAGCTGGAACATATATTGACGACCCGACACCAATGTCAGCCACCACTGGAGACGTAACTTGAATAAAAATGGAGGGAAAAGAGGGGTGGATAAGATAGAAAAAAATGGGGAGAGGTCCTGTTGACGAGAAAACGACCAAGGAGATACAACAGTTGGTCGTTTAGTGTGGTTGCAGTTGTTAACGAATGTCCTTGACTATTGGTTCCGACAGGATGAGAGAGGACGAGTTGGTGTTGACCTGGAAGTGAAATGACGCAGCGTGTATGCCTCAAATATATCCAGGGCATACCTTGGCATGTAACTTCCGATTTTTATGGTACCAGATAATTCAGGATGGCAGTTCCTTCAGGTTGTGACATGTTCGGCTATCGGGTAGAGGCTTTGAACAAAATTGTTGAAGGTGGCTTGTTCAAACTCATTTGCATGCACTCTCAAGCGGTAGTTAAGGCGCAGGCCTGTCTGGTTGATAATCTGTGACCAGCGAAATGAAATGGAATGCACGCAGCGTTTTCAAAAGGAGCCTATTTGTTGGCAGTTTTCTTGAGTCCGTCCGGGGAACAGTCGGGTTGTTTACCTTGTCGCACAGCAAGGAACGCTTTTGAGCGGCATGAAAGTGAACTTTTGTGTTGTGTCCTCGCGTCAGCGATTTGACACTGTGTGAAGTATTTTAAAAGTACGAGATGCACCCGTATCGCAAGGCGCAAAGACTGCTCTTAGGCCTCTTGATGGAGGAGGGAGCTGATATAATGAGCCTAATACAGGGGTTGAGTACGCCTTGCACGTAGCCTGCTTTGAAACGTCGGGCAAGCTGCTCTGAGCAACCTTTGAAAACATTAAGTACGAGATTTGAATCGTGCTGTAGGTGTGAGCGTTCTGACAATTGCACTACTTGCGAATTTGCGATGGCAACCTTTGAAATAGAGGAGTGTTTGGAAGATTTTTGCTAGAAGAACTACATAATTGCCGATTGAGATGGTCGTAAGCAAAGCTCTAGGACCGGAATTCCTTTTGCGCGAGAACCTGTTTTGATGACGTAAAATCGTGCGATTGGTTTGAGGTGGTTTGCGCTAAAATATTAAGGAAAAAAAGCTGGATAAATTTTTACTTGTTATGCTAGAGTTTGAACTTCCAGATAATTTGTTGATCCAAGGCAATGGAGTGGGTTGCGCCCATGTGAAACTCTCTTTGCTCATTTTCTGCCGCGATGTGCAAAAGTTAAATTGGCCACGCGAGCTGAGCTACACCGCTGATAAATGTCCGGCCCAGATGTATGCACGCGGCTTTTTGGTCGCGGCGCCAGAGCTAACAGTCAATCAATGACTGCGTGTTGACAAACCAGTGTGTCGTGTCATTCTCCAAGGCAAGGGAAAGCCCACACTGACGCCCTTATGTGCTATGCTCCTCGTCTTGGAAGGTGGCTGCGAACTGTGTTCGTGTCTGTCTTTTACATATTCATTTTCACGCTTTTAAGCTTTACTGCATTTGCGAGGCGCTTTTTTTTTCCACCGGAGCGAACTCGAGGGCTTTTGTTTCTATGCCTCAACTCGATCTTTGTGTTTTGTTTATTCATTGATATTCCTGTAAAAGAGAGACAGCGTTTGCCAATCTGGTAGAACTCATCGGTAACACTCACCACTCGGAGCGACAGGTACTTAAGAAGCCTCGTCACGCGAGCACACCATGCCCCACTCCAAGCTTTATTGATCTTTGGAACCCCTTACTAGTACAGATGGTCGTCCACGGAGGGCGCCGACAAAAACGTTTGTGACGACGTAGTTTTGAAAATCTGAACATTTGCGGAGAAGCCTACCGCCAGCCACAAGGAACCGGATAATAAGCACGGCGGTCTTAGTCCCGCACCCGTGTCATTAGAGTGGGTCTAGCAGAGATAAGAATCGCTATAGGCATGCTTCTTTAATTACAGCCAGGTGTGATGGAAAAAAAAAATATTTAAAGGGACTCGGACTTCCAGGGCGGTGAGTATAAGAAGGTAGATATTATTTACAGTCGTATGAACAATAAGTTAGAAGTCAAAAATGGTGTGGATATATATACAAAGTCCAGTTCGACGAATCCGCTTACAGCACTGCGTTGCACGTCGGCGTTGGCATGGCGTTCGTCATGTCCTGGAAATTCTCGGCAGGCTCGCTAGGCACCGGCGGAGGTTTCTCAGCAAGATTGGGTGGTGGTGTCAAACTTTATTAAGCCCCGCGGGTCTAGACTCGTCCGTCCGGGCTCTTCCTTGGCTGCCGGGACCACCGCTGTCGAGCCGGGTTCCGTGTCGTGCCCGCCCTTGCCCTCGCGTGTCACGAGCGTGTCTGTTATCCTCCCTTCCCTTCGTCGTCTTCGTTTTTACGGTATATCAATCTCTTGCCTTGAACTTCTTCGTCTTCTAGTTATTCCCATCTTCACCACGTTCACTGCGTCTTTCTTCCTCGTCCTTTGCTCTGTCCAACTCTCAGCTCAGTATTCACGTGAGTCGTTTTTTAGGGGCGAAGCTCCTTAGGGGCTAGCCATGTCCGTCCGTCCATCCGTCCGTCCGTCCATCTGTCCGTCGTCCGTCCGTCCGTCCGGTGTCCGGCGCTCTCAAGATGATGATGAAGTGATGATGATGATGATGATTAGTGAATCTCATGATGATGCTGACGATCGAATCTCATGTTGATGATGATGATAATGATGATGAGTGAAGCTGAAAAAAAAGATGAAAAAAAAATGTTTGCGCAGTCGACAGGATTCGAACCTGTGCGGGAAGACCCCAATGGATTTCTAGTCCATCGCCTTAACCACCCGGCCACGACAGCGGGACGAGTAGGGGGCTTCGAGATGTGGTAGTAACTCAAGAGCTGGGTATGTCATGGATGAGCTGTTGCATCTAGCCGCTCAACGTCTATACAGGAGAGGGCGCTGCGGTCAAATGCGTATATAATCGCGTTAGACTTTGCATGCATTGGCTCAACTTTTATAGACCAGAGGGCGCTGAGGTCAAATGCTCAAATGCGTATACAACCACGTTCCATACCACACATTCTCTTTCCGACACGGATGAAAGCGAACGAATGGCTCGGCATGCTGTGGCTCAGCCTCTACGCAGACAAGCACCACCAGAGCTTCGCCCCAATCAACATCATTCACCACGTGGAGATGCGGTCAATTTTTTTCATTGTTGTTTCCCCGACATTATCGACAATTACCCCCGTTTTAAGACAATTGTTTACCCTAAAACGTTTAAGCAAAAGAAATAAGACGTGTAGTTAAATCAAACAATTGTTACCAACCCACACGACAACGACGAAGCGTGTTTCATACGTTGGTAAACTCTTACTTCCCCCCAAAACAAAACCAGTAACTGCTGTGGGCGCATTACATACGACTTAAATAATCAGCTTCAACGTTCCGGCAGCCCTTAATGTACGCCACTTTAAAATCGTACTTGGCGAGTAATAAACTCCACCTCAATACGCGACTATTAAAATGCCCAACAGAGTTAATATATTCAAGCGGTTGGTGATCGCTCTGTACAGTGAAGCGTTTGCCAAAAAAGAATGTATAAAAATTTTGCACTGCCAACACGAGGGCTTGGCATTCACGCTCAATGGTGGAATAGGCGACTTCTCGTGGTAGTACCTTCCGGCTTGCATACGCAACTGGATGTAAGTCCCCTTCGTGTTCTTGCATTAGTACGGCGCCCAGACACCTTTCCGACGCGCCTGTTCTTAAAATGAACTCCTTCGAGAGGTCTGGAGGCTTCAAAATCGGCTTATCGGAGAGGAGTTTCTTCAGCTGCTCGAACGCTCTCTCCTGTCTTTCCTCCCAGATAACCTTGTTGGCCGCCCTTTTCCTTGTCAGCTCCGTCAGAGGGAGCGTTGCCTCGGCGTAATTGGGAATGAATTACCGATAATAGCCGGTTAGTCCGAGGAAGGATCTGACTTCTGTTTTAGTCCTTGGTCTTTTTGCGCCTTGGATTGTATCTAGCGTCTCTGTTAGGGGCTCGAAAGCCCCCTGTCCGAATTTGTGGCCAAGAAAAGTTATTCTTGAGAACCCGATCTCTGTTTTCTTTGGCCTGACGGTGAGTCGAGCTTCCCTCACCTTAGTCAAGAATAGGATCATTGTCTTTATATGCTCCTCCCTAGTGTCGGTTCAGATTAGGACGTCGTCGAAGTAACGATGTACGTTTCGCACACCTTCGAGAACTTTTCTCAATAATCGTGTGAATACAGCCGGGGCTGTTTTTATATCGAACGGCATAAACCTGAACCGATACGGTCCCGACGTTGTTAAAAAAGCGGTCGCATCCTCCGATCCTTCGGCCATTGGTACTTGCCAATATCCCTTGGCGAGGTCAAATTTAGAAAAGTATCGTTCAGTGTTTAGTTCAGCAAGCATCATGTCGACTTGAGGAATTGGTTCGTAATCGGTTTCCAGAACCTTATTCAGTTGGCGAAAACCTATGCGTAACCTTGTTGATCTATCTTTCTTCCCAACTACCACTACGGGTGAGGTGTAGGCCCAGTCGCACTTCTCGATTATGCCTTGGCGTAACATATCGCCTATCTCCTTTTCTACCTCTTCCTGTAGCGCAAAGGGAATGTGGTATTGCAGCACTTGAATTGGCGCATCTGTCTTCAGTTTCATCTGGCATTTTATGAGCCTGGTTTGACCTGAAAGATCTGAAAATACGCACTGGAACCCTTCGAGCAGCTTCCTGGCATCTTTAGTTTGCGACCCGGACATCACTTCTGAGAACTGCACGTCCTTGTGATCTTGAAGCTTGCGAAGACCTACATGAGGGACCTCCTGTTCTTCGGGATCCTCTTCCACAGCAATACCAGCCAAGGCTTGCCTGGGAGCTCCAAGAACCCCTCTCTCCTCATATCTCTTCAACATATTAATGTGAAACAAGGTCGTTTTCTGACCAAAGTCTAGGACGTAATCCGCGTCATTCTTTTTCTTAACAACCCGGAATGGACCCGTCCATTGTAGAATCAACTTTTTCCTGTCTGTCGGTAACAAGATCAGTACTTTGTTCCCTTCTCGTAGTTGGCGCTCTCGACTCTTCTTGTCGTAGTGTTCCTTTTGTGTCAGTTGGGCCTTCTCGAGTTCCTCATGGGCTGCTTTACAGGTCTCTTCGAGTTCCTTGCGCAGATCAACCATATATTCGTATGTTGTCTTTGTCTAAAGGGCGATGTTCTCGTTGGTCCAGAGTTCCCTTAGAGCCGCCATAGGACCGCGAACATACCTTCCATAAAGAAGGTCAAACGGGGAGAACCCCAAGCTGCTCTGCGGCACTTTGCTGTGTGCAAAAAGCAACGGGGTGAGATATCTATCCTAGCATCGCGGTTTCTCCTGACACGTCTTCTTGGTAACTTGTTTTAAAGTCCCATTAAATCGTTCAATCAATTCATTACACATTGGATGGTAGGGGGTGGTCGTCAGCAGTCTCAGCGACAATAGGCGACTGATCTCATTCATGAGAGCCGACGTGAAGCATGATCCCCGGTCACTGACGATTTCTCGTGGCAGGCTTACTCGGGAAAACATTTGCGGTAGGCCCTCTGCTACCTCTACTGTGTCGAGGATGTTCAGAGCGACGGCATCTGGGTATCTGGTAGCGAAGTCAACTATTGTCAGTATATACCTGTTCCCCGTCTCTGAACTAGGCGCGATAGGTCCGACGATGTGAGTGCCGACTCTTTGGAAGGGAGTGTCGATGATCGGCATGGTTCCGAGGGGTGCTCTCGGCACCAAATGCTTAGGAATGGTTCTCTGGCACATGCCGCACGACTTCACGAATCGCTTGATGTACATTGTAATTCCAGGCCAGTAGAACGCCTACTGGATGCGATCAGTGGTATTCTTAGTTCCCTGATGTACCAACATGATTCTCTCATGCGCCGATTTTAGTACGATGCTTCGGAACTCTATTGGGACAACCAGTTGTTCCCATTGCTTTTGTGCCGGCGTCTTGTACCTACAGTAGAGAATTTCGGTACGCAACACGAATTCAGACTCGTGTGATTTCCCCTAAATATACTTTTTGCCGAAGGCAGCAAAGCATTTTTTTAAAGATTCGTCATTACGCTGAGACAGTTTCAACTTGTTGTGGTAAATTCCTGTCGGTTCGAGCATCATAACTGGTAGCTGGGAATTCTTTTCTTGCTGGCTACTCTCTCCATCGATCCCGCAGAATTTATCTCCGGCCCCAAGACGTCACAGCCTTCTTTTCCTCTTGGTAAATGTGAGTCATTTGGCGGTCTCACTTTTTCCTGACGTCCCCTGGGATATCTGTCTCTCTTCGTTCAGTTGAGACCCCCTTAGTCTTCCCCCGTCATTCCATTCTTCATCGGATTCATCGATTCCTCTCACCCATGAAAATTTTCTTACACCAAATTGTACAACGGGTTGTCCATGCTCTAGACTGCCCGTAGAATACTGAGTTCTCACCTCTATTTCTGCCCCTGGCAGGTACTTGACAGTCCTGTCAAGAAGGAAAACCGGACTAGAGACACCAGTTAACTTATCATCGCTAACCAGCTCTCTTTTTTACTACAACCGTGTTGCAGTCACTGTCTAAGTACAATGACCGGTCGACCACCCACTTCTCCCCTCACCACAGGCATGTTATCTACCAGGAACCGTGGAGCCTCTCCAAGTGCCGCATTTACTATCGGAATCTGTTCTCCGTTTCTCAGTATGATGTATGTCTCTTCTGAATTTTAGCTGTCAGCGATTGTCAACATACAGGATGCCTGAGGAGTCTTGCTACTTTTATATTCTGGCTTCCAGTTTCACGCATCTGATTTGTGTCCTGGCTTGCCGCACTTCCAGCACGCAGATCCGTATTGAGCTCTGGAACTAGTCCAGCATTCTTCGGCTTTAAGTCCAGGCTTGTTGCAGAGGAAACATCGACTCACTCCCTTGGTGGGAACTTTCAGTCGACTACCCTCTTTAATACGACTCCCACTCTTATGGCATAGGTCCTCTTCTTTCGAGCTAGACAAGCAAGTTTGGCCCTGCGCTTCCAAAAAGTGGTCCGCAGTTACCGCCAAACTCTCGAGTGTTTCGCAGTCTCTTTTTTTCAAAAAGATAGACAGTTTTGTGCTACATCTTCCTAAAAACTGCTCTGCGGCCATGCGATATCTAAGCCCTTCGAATGTATTAATGGTGTCCCGCGTCTCAAGCCATTGGTCGAAATAACCGAAGAGTTGAGCTGCAAATTGTCTCCCAGTCTCGGACTCTTTTGGCTTGCTTTGATGAACTTTTTCCCGTTAACCTTCTGCCGTGTAGCGGAGCCGCTGAAGCAGGCTAAGCTTTACTTTTGAATAGTCCAACGACTCTTCGGGCGTCATTTTTCCAACGACCGTTGCGGCCTCACCGGTGAGGCAAAGGCTTAAAGACATCGCCCACTTTTCTTGGGGCTATTCCTGACTGGTCGCCACTCGCTCGAAACGCCGGGTGTAACCATCTAGGTCATCCCTTTTGTCATTAAACGGTGGGATTAATTTATGAGGGCTACGACAACATGTTTGCCTCCCTGGGTTTTCTCCACTGCCAGTATCCTGCGGATCTTCATATAGAGGTGAACTCTTGTTTCCTCGCAACTGAAAACACATCTGCAGCACCGCCTGTTCTTGCTGGAATCTGTGCGCTTCTCTGTCAGCCGTCTCTTGCGTCTCCTTAGCTGCCTCTCTCGAATCTTCTCTCATCCTGACCCGTTCATCTTTCTGTCTGACTGTTTCTTTTTCGACCCATTCGCCGAGTTCTATTCCCGCATACCCCAGCTCTCTCACGACTGATAGCAATTTATCTGGATTCATCCTGTAATCCTTCTTACTGCACCATCTGGAATTCTGCTCGCTATAAGATGTTAAAAAGACATAGTCCTATTGCGGACGCCAGATCGTGATATAAAAAAATAATTAAAGGGACTTGGAATTCCAGAGCGGTGAATATAAGAAGGTAGATATTATTTACAGTCGTATGAACAATAAGTTGGAAAAAAAAACGGTGCGGATATGATATCTATACAAAGTCCAGTTCGACGAATCCGCTTACGGCACTGCGTTGCACGTCGGCGTTGGCATGGCGTTCGTCATGTCCTGGAAATGCTGGGCAGGCTCGCTCGGCACCGGCGGAGCTTTCTCAGCAAGCTTGGGTGAAAGCACCACGGGTCTGGACTCGTCCGTCCGGGCTCTTCCTTGGCTGCCCGGACCACCGCTGTCGAGCCGGGTTGCGTGTCGCGCCCGCCCTTCTCTCGCGTGTCTGTTATCTTCCCTTCCCTTCGTCGTCTTAGTTTTTACGGTATATCCATCTCTTGCCTAGAACTTCTTCGTCTTCTAGTTATTCCCATCTTCACCACGTTCACTGCGTCTTCTTCCACGTCCTTTGCTCAGTCCAACTCTCAGTTTAGTTTTCACGTTAGTCGTTGTTTTCATTGTTGTTTCCCCCACATCATCACACCGGGGCAGATGATGGGTTGAAGTCCCACTCCTGCATCAAGCATCCCCCTCTTTTAAAGGACCACCTCCGGCTCTCGCTTAGCGTTCCGTTTTTTGGGGGTACACGAATAGGATGTCAGCGGCGTTCTTATTCTCGGAACCCCTTAAATAACAAGCCGAAGCGGTTATGGACGATGAAACAATGCTCACTCGTCTTTTGCCAATAGCAGTGACTGATAGCGCAGCGATAAGGAGAAATAGACTAACATAGTTTATTAGTTTGGCGAATTCTGTTTCGCGATTCAGAGAGGAGTTCCTTCCGCCGGATTACAAAATCGGGATGTGGGACGAGATCCGTGCTCGCACTCAACCCGATAGAAAAGACCGTAAAGAATTTGTGATTGGCCACCATACATTAATGAAGGTCAATCAAACGTTCTGAAGGGACAGCCGATCTTCTTGTTGGCCACTCAGACTTTTTCTGAGGGTCCGTCAATCATTCTTGACTGTACCTCACGGACCATCAATCATTTTTGTCGTAGATGACGGGCCATTAAAGGTTTTCGACAGTGGCAGACAAACAACAAAAACGGTTCTAGTGGTACCTCACAAACGAACAAAACGTTTTGGTGGTGACCGACGGATAATCGAAACGTTTCGATGTCACCGAAGTAAGACCACCAGTATACTTCGATTAGACATAAGAATGTAAAAAAGGCTGATGATTATTTTCGTGACATCTTTCGGTGATAGGATGAACCTGGCCCTTCGAGTGACATTTTAGCAGGGGCCAATAGGGGGCGCCAAGAATCTGACGTCTTCACGCTTTCGTGAATTACGTTCGTTCTGGAAAGCTGGCAGGGGTGTGGCTCAAGAACAGTTTTGCATAAATATGTATTTTCAACCATAGTTTTGTTCACAATTTGTGGTTCGGTTTGGTGGTGTGATGCTTTTTTGATCCGATTTGTATGTCAAATAGATCACATGATTACAGTCCAAGTGGCAAAGTATGTGGCAGAAATGCACTTTGCTATATGGCATATTTATTTATTAGGCGGACGTCTAATGTGAACTAGATGTGTGCCCGAAGAAACGTTTACAAGCCCTCGAATGCGGTAAGACGAAGCTTACCGGTTTCTCGGCACTTCAAGGCTCCGTGTATTGCATGCCGCTAAAACAGACAGTACTAATTTAGCACGTTGTGGAGCCTCTTGCAATTTAATAATTGAACTTTTAATAATTTTTAAATAGAAATAACATGCCATGACCAAAATACAATCTTTGCTTTCCCGTTTCCGCGGGAATTTCGGAAGGCTTCTTCGAATGTTCCTTTCTCATACTAATGATGGGTACAAAATACATTTAATCTATTTCAGTGTAACTAGAAATGTACACTGACCATTAGATCGCTATGCCATAAACCATTATTTAGGCCATCAAACAGCCCAATATGCGACCGACCATCTGATGATCTGATCATCAAATTATCACGCCAGCAAGACATCACACATCCAAAGCCTAAGAACGTCAAACCATCAATATCCCAAAATACAACAGACCATCAGCCTGAAAGATCGTCAAACATTTCCCCATTATTCTTTTTAATATAAAAACACCCGGAAGAGTGGCTTATAATATAGTTCTCAATGGCCTTCCGGGAACCCTATGATCGTTAGTACTAAACTATTAAGGTGGGCTAGTTGGTTTAACTTACTAACAATATGAAGGTCAAATTGAGAGACAGTGACATCAAGTGGACAGGACGGCACGATACACGGTTCTGACGTTTTATTACAAATTTAATGGTGGATCGCTGGCTAAGTGGTCTAGCGCACACCAGCTCGGAGCACGCGGAGTGAAAACTCGCGCTGCAGAACCCAGGGATCCTGGGCTCAATCCCCACCCCTGCCCTTTTCGATCTGGATGAGCATCGTACAGGCGAGCGGTCGTGTATTACTGCTGCAAGGTCAGTGTTAAGGACCCTAGGCTAGCGGTTCTACTACACTGGCTAAATTACTCATCTTCAGCTGGTAGAGAAGTTGACCGTTGAGGCAGACTAAGTTTTAGACTGTATAAACATACAAACTACCCATTTTTAATCTCAACATAAAAAGGTGATTTAAGTTATACGGAAGACACAAAGAAATCAAACGAAAGAAATACGTTAAATAAACAAATAAATTAAAACAGGTAGTGCTAAATGACTTTGAAACGCATTTTAGAAAACATTAAATTACAAAACTGGTCTTTAAAAAATTTTTTAACATTAATTTGAATTATGAAGTTTCAGGAGATCATCCGCCAAATGCTAGAGAAATTCTTACGCCTTATGTAGGGTGATGGATACATAGTAATTCTTGGTCTGAATACGCAACATCTCTAAGCTCCTCGCCGGTGGGACATTTAGCAATACATGTCCGTGACTGTCAATGCACGACGATTTTCAAAAAGACAGAAGCCCTGGGCAATTTCATGGACAAAGTTTACGGAACTTTAGGAGGCGCAGACAATCACAGCCTGTGGAGACGCCTGTGTCAGTGCGGATTCTGTGTCGCTGTGGCACAGGGATCTACTACAAATCAACAACTTTACCTGACGTGTCAAGAGTTTTTTTAGTTTTGGTTGATGAACTTCTGCAATTTAATTATATGAAGGGGCGATGCAGCGATATCATTGGAGTGTTGTTTTTTTACACGAGCTTGCTGGCACTGAGCGGCTCAAGGATACTCGCATGCAACGCCACTGGCTATAAAATTTCTTTGTTGCGGTGTAATTTCAAGGACAAAAGCGATCGTTTTCATTCAATCTTTCCGTCGCAAAACCTGATGACGTAGCTGGGCGGTCGCAGTACGCCCCAATGACGATATTTGAATGCGCCTTATTATTGGACCCTAACATTGCCTGGGAACTCGATTTAGGCTCCTGATAATCGATAGCTCGAGAAGCATTCGAATAGTGGCCAGTGTCCAATCGCTGCAATGACGACAATAGCCGTCCTCCTAACTGGAACGCGTTCCAGGAACACCGTTCCCAGGAACGCCGTTCCGTACAACACTGGTTCAGATGTGCACGGTACCGTTACCTTTACACCTGCTCTCCTGAACTAAATTTGTTTCCTTTCGCAAACCTTAAGCATCGCATCTACAACGATGTATTTGCATCAGTATCTAGGAAACTGGTGATTAACGCGGTGTGCGCAGTAACTGTCATACGCAGCACGATGATCTGAGTTATGGATTCTGTCATGTTAACCCGCGGGGATAAGTATTGTCGGTATTCCTAGCTTCGGTATTACTGCATTCAGGGCATGTGGCCAAGGGCCTTTGGGTGACCGACCATCTATGGCAGCCCATCTTGGCCTCGCAATGTCCCGAAAGTCTTTGGTCCTTAAGGTACCGCCAGCGGGCCTAGCGTGCCGGTCCAGTTGAAGTGAACAGCTTTGGGGTTCAGCGAAGACGCGGAAGCACCAGTCGCTGCAATGAAGTCATTGCAGCAGATTGGACACGGGCCACTATTCAAATGCTTCTCGAGCTATCGATTATCACGAGGCTAAATCGAGTTCCCACGCAACAATGTCTGTAACTCTGGGCGTGTCCTGCACCATGCCAGCCCCAGGGCGTGTCTATGATCAACATTCGCAGCATCTAATTGGCTCCAGTTCCAAGTGGCCGCATGTTTGGCTGCGAGTTGAGGGGGTGAACCCTTTTTTTTATTTTTTTCTGCGACTTCAATTGCGTGTGGTGAAAAACGAATGGGTGTCTCACAGGGCATTAACGCCAGGAATTTGTTCTTAACTGGTTTTGAGTAAACTACAAAACTCTTTGCATCACCCTATTAATGATTAAAACAAAATTGAACAGATTGTTCCCTTCGTTTTCGTTCTTATTTGTGGCCTCCGGTAAGAAGATTTTTATAGTCATTTATCGTATTTGCTTCAATCAAGCTAATTGCTTAATTTATTTATTTCGTTTGTGTCCCTTCACTTCCGTATACATTTATAACTTCTTTCTTCTCCTTCCATTCTTATGTGTTTTATTAAACGCCAGCTTTGGTAACAGCGCAGTCTTCTCTACTTCACGTCGTTACCTTGCGCTGTATAATATTTGTAGGACTCTGCTGACCCC
>JABSTQ010008403.1:0-26449 GCA_013358835.2 Ixodes persulcatus | reverse complement strand
GACATCAGAAACTTGGGCTTCCAGAAGGTTCATTTTCCAAAGACTGCTCACAGACAGCAGGAGAAATCGCAGAAGGCATTTGGAAAAGAACATGAAATCCCACACTGCCGCGAGAGCCACCACCACAAGGATAGGAGAATTATGTGCGACTGACACCTAACACCACCTAATCTGTGTGACTGAACATGTATTCTATCTGGTCGCCTGGCCCCACATACAAGCAGAATGCTGCTTTTGTGGGCCAGCTCTTTATTTTGTATGACTTGATTTGAAAATAAAAATTGGATTGAATTAATGAGGTGCGGCAGAAGGAAAGCATACTTGACAGCTTCATCCAGCGCAGTGAAATGAACATATTATGTGGTAATAGTAAGCAATTCCTTTGTTGCCAAAAAGTCAGGTCTTGCCACAAAACAATACTTTGCGGCTGAATGAACAACACAACAAACTCATGTTGTGTGAAAAACTTCTCGCAAAAAGCAGAAATGTCCCACAGGAACTTCTTGCTTTAACTAAGAATCAAAGACAACTATTACAGAGACTCGGTTCCAAGCACCGGTCCGGTGCATGCGTACTCATTCCTAGCAGTAATTATGAACACCGCAGTTCGAGAAAAGTAGGTCGTCACTCATTAGGTTCACGTTGCTTTTTCGTGATTACGTCTTCGGCCTTCGCATTGTCTAGCAAATGTCCCCAGCAAGTTCTTGCCAGCGCAAATGTTGCAGCCGAACAGGCCAAACACATCAATTCCACGCACCAGTTACGGAACTCAAGAAAAGAGGAGACAGCCATGTCCGCACGAAAGCCATCTTGCACTCACACACATCAAAACCACAGCACGCGTTGCCGGGAAAAGAATTCCAAGGCAGGCCACCAAGACAGCCGACGACAGCCTCTACGACAGGTTTCAGCAATGTCCGGCAGAAAGTTCTGGCCAGCCAAATGTCGCAGCCGAACAGGCCAAACACTCAGTTCCACGCACCAATACGGACTCGAGAAAAGAGGAGACAGCCATGTCCGCACGAAAGCAGCTTGCACTCACACACACTGATCAACAACCACGCACGCGTTGCCGGGAAAGAACTTCCAAGCAGCCACCAAGACAGCCGACGACAGCCTCTACGACAGGTTTCAGCAAATGTCCGGCAGAAAGTTCTGGCCAGCCAAATGTCGCAGCCGAACAGGCCAAACACTCAGTTCCACGCACCAGTACGGACTCGAGAAAAGAGGAGACAGCCATGTCCGCACGAAAGCAGCTTGCACCCCAACACACTGATCAACAACCACGCACGCGTTGCCGGGAAAGAACTTCCAAGCAGCCACCAAGACAGCCGACGACAGCCTCTACGACAGGTTTCAGCAAAGTGTCCGGCAGAAAGTTCTGGCCAGCCAAATGTCGCAGCCGAACAGGCCAAACACTCAGTTCCACGCACCAGTACGGACTCGAGAAAAGAGGAGACAGCCATGTCCGCACGAAAGCAGCTTGCACCCCACACACTGATCAACAACCACGCACGCGTTGCCGGGAAAGAACTTCCAAGCAGCCACCAAGACAGCCGACGACAGCCTCTACGACAGGTTTCAGCAAGTGTCCGGCAGAAAGTTCTGGCCAGCCAAATGTCGCAGCCGAACAGGCCAAACACTCAGTTCCACGCACCAGTACGGACTCGAGAAAAGAGGAGACAGCCATGTCCGCACTGAAAGCAGCTTGCACTCCCACACACTGATCAACAACCACGCACGCGTTGCCGGGAAAGAACTTCCAATCAGCCACCAAGACAGCCGACGACAGCCTCTACGACAGGTTTCAGCAAGTGTCCGGCAGAAAGTTCTGGCCAGCCAAATGTCGCAGCCGAACAGGCCAAACACTCAGTTCCACGCACCAGTACGGACTCGAGAAAAGAGGAGACAGCCATGTCCCGCACGAAAGCAGCTTGCACCCCACACACTGATCAACAACCACGCACGCGTTGCCGGGAAAGAACTTCCAATCAGCCACCAAGACAGCCGACGACAGCCTCTACGACAGGTTTCAGCAAGTGTCCGGCAGAAAGTTCTGGCCAGCCAAATGTCGCAGCCGAACAGGCCAAACACTCAGTTCCACGCACCAGTACGGACTCGAGAAAAGAGGAGACAGCCATGCCCGCATGAAAGCAGCTTGCACCCCCACACACTGATCAACAACCACGCACGCGTTGCCGGGAAAGAACTTCCAATCAGCCACCAAGACAGCCGACGACAGCCTCTACGACAGGTTTCAGCAAGTGTCCGGCAGAAAGTTCTGGCCAGCCAAATGTCGCAGCCGAACAGGCCAAACACTCAGTTCCACGCACCAGTACGGACTCGAGAAAAGAGGAGACAGCCATGCCCGCATGAAAGCAGCTTGCACCCCCACACACTGATCAACAACCACGCACGCGTTGCCGGGAAAGAACTTCCAATCAGCCACCAAGACAGCCGACGACAGCCTCTACGACAGGTTTCAGCAAGTGTCCGGCAGAAAGTTCTGGCCAGCCAAATGTCGCAGCCGAACAGGCCAAACACTCAGTTCCACGCACCAGTACGGACTCGAGAAAAGAGGAGACAGCCATGCCCGCATGAAAGCAGCTTGCACCCCACACACTGATCAACAACCACGCACGCGTTGCCGGGAAAGAACTTCCAATCAGCCACCAAGACAGCCGACGACAGCCTCTACGACAGGTTTCAGCAAGTGTCCGGCAGAAAGTTCTGGCCAGCCAAATGTCGCAGCCGAACAGGCCAAACACTCAGTTCCACGCACCAGTACGGACTCGAGAAAAGAGGAGACAGCCATGCCCGCATGAAAGCAGCTTGCACCCCACACACTGATCAACAACCACGCACGCGTTGCCGGGAAAGAACTTCCAATCAGCCACCAAGACAGCCGACGACAGCCTCTACGACAGGTTTCAGCAAGTGTCCGGCAGAAAGTTCTGGCCAGCCAAATGTCGCAGCCGAACAGGCCAAACACTCAGTTCCACGCACCAGTACGGACTCGAGAAAAGAGGAGACAGCCATGCCCGCATGAAAGCAGCTTGCACCCCCACACACTGATCAACAACCACGCACGCGTTGCCGGGAAAGAACTTCCAATCAGCCACCAAGACAGCCGACGACAGCCTCTACGACAGGTTTCAGCAAGTGTCCGGCAGAAAGTTCTGGCCAGCCAAATGTCGCAGCCGAACAGGCCAAACACTCAGTTCCACGCACCAGTACGGACTCGAGAAAAGAGGAGACAGCCATGCCCGCATGAAAGCAGCTTGCACCCCCACACACTGATCAACAACCACGCACGCGTTGCCGGGAAAGAACTTCCAATCAGCCACCAAGACAGCCGACGACAGCCTCTACGACAGGTTTCAGCAAGTGTCCGGCAGAAAGTTCTGGCCAGCCAAATGTCGCAGCCGAACAGGCCAAACACTCAGTTCCACGCACCAGTACGGACTCGAGAAAAGAGGAGACAGCCATGCCCGCATGAAAGCAGCTTGCACCCCCACACACTGATCAACAACCACGCACGCGTTGCCGGGAAAGAACTTCCAATCAGCCACCAAGACAGCCGACGACAGCCTCTACGACAGGTTTCAGCAAGTGTCCGGCAGAAAGTTCTGGCCAGCCAAATGTCGCAGCCGAACAGGCCAAACACTCAGTTCCACGCACCAGTACGGACTCGAGAAAAGAGGAGACAGCCATGCCCGCATGAAAGCAGCTTGCACCCCCACACACTGATCAACAACCACGCACGCGTTGCCGGGAAAGAACTTCCAATCAGCCACCAAGACAGCCGACGACAGCCTCTACGACAGGTTTCAGCAAGTGTCCGGCAGAAAGTTCTGGCCAGCCAAATGTCGCAGCCGAACAGGCCAAACACTCAGTTCCACGCACCAGTACGGACTCGAGAAAAGAGGAGACAGCCATGCCCGCATGAAAGCAGCTTGCACCCCCACACACTGATCAACAACCACGCACGCGTTGCCGGGAAAGAACTTCCAATCAGCCACCAAGACAGCCGACGACAGCCTCTACGACAGGTTTCAGCAAGTGTCCGGCAGAAAGTTCTGGCCAGCCAAATGTCGCAGCCGAACAGGCCAAACACTCAGTTCCACGCACCAGTACGGACTCGAGAAAAGAGGAGACAGCCATGTCCGCACTGAAAGCAGCTTGCACTCCCACACACTGATCAACAACCACGCACGCGTTGCCGGGAAAGAACTTCCAAGCAGCCACCAAGACAGCCGACGACAGCCTCTACGACAGGTTTCAGCAAATGTCCGGCAGAAAGTTCTGGCCAGCCAAATGTCGCAGCCGAACAGGCCAAACACTCAGTTCCACGCACCAGTACGGACTCGAGAAAAGAGGAGACAGCCATGTCCGCACGAAAGCAGCTTGCACTCACACACACTGATCAACAACCACGCATGCGTTGCCGGGAAAGAACTTCCAAGCAGCCGACGACAGACTCTACGACAGGTTTCAGCAAATGTCCGGCAGAAAGTTCTGGCCAGCCAAATGTCGCAGCCGAACAGGCCCAACACTCAGTTCCACGCACCAGTACGGACTCGAGAAAAGAGGAGACAGGCATGTCCGCATGAAAGCAGCTTGCACTCACTCACACTGATGAACAACCACACGCCTTGCCAGGAAAGAACTTCCAAACAGCCACCAAGACAGCCGACGACAGCCTCTACGACAGCTTTCAGCAAATGTCCGGCAGAAAGTTCTGGCCAGCCAAATGTCGCAGCCGAACAGGCCAAACACTCAGTTCCACGTACCAGTACGGACTCGAGAAAAGAGGAGACAGCCATGTCCGCACGAAAACGGCTTGCACTCCCGCACACTGACCGCTCTGACCAGTGCTTTAGTCGCACAAGGAGTAGCCTTGGAATCGTCATCTGTGATTTCTCGGATATAAAACAAACAAGAAAATGTGGTTTGTTGTCCCCACCGTTGAAGCGTACCGTTAGAGGCGTGGCTGTTCGATCTCCTCCCCAATAGCTAACGCGCTTCATCTCAACACTCATAGTCATGCTCAGCAAATCCCATGCCAAACATGAAATGCACGCTTCCTGCGATTTGTGTGCATGTTTATGAGGCAAAACTGACGAGCGCAGCGGCCAATGGGAGCCCCGTCGACGCGCGCCAGCCAATGGAACCGAAGGAAACTATCTGCCGTTTTCGCGCTTCAGACTCATGACGTCAGCTCGCTCCATGAGAAAGTTAATGCTTTCGCATTAAAAAGCGTAGTGCCTCTTCTCTTATGCCCATTTAGCGACGGAGCCAGGGATATTTTTCAGGGGGCCGGGGGGGGGGGGGGGGGGAAGTGGGGGGTTTGACCTTGAAAGCTCCCCCGGCCTCCCCTCTAACTACGTCACTCGTGTAATGTCGGCTGTACGTGATCTTGAAAATCTCTAAACAGCCCGCTTTACTGAGCCGCGAAACACGGCTAATCATTAGGCAAAAAAGAAAAAAAAATATATATATATATATACACATAATTTTTTAGCGAAAAATACAAACTTAGAACAAATATCTAGTGATTGATTAGGTAATTGCATGTCTTCACCAATAAAATAATTTATATTTTATAATTTATATTTTATAAAAATAAAACTTGAATTAAGATGTCGAACACCCTGTTTGAGGGACGAGATGCACATAAGTTGATGTAGATTTCAATCAGCAAACAAAAGTAATCACGGAACGTAAAACAGGAGAAGAAGCTGGGGCATTATGTCTACTCGCCCAAAAAATATACTTCAAACTGTGTACAGAACACGATAACTCCATTAATGACCACGGTAGTGACCTCAGCCACCGAAATCGAAACCGAAACTTTATGTACGGTGGAAAAGCGCCGAAAAATACACGCACAGACAGAAAAACAGCAGGACAGGGCGCACTCTCAACTAAAGTTTATTTGAAAAGTACACTCGTATATACCCGGCAGGCATACTAATCGTCACTCATCTTTGAGCTGCCTTCGTTTCAAAAACTCATATTCATCCGTACTTCCGTCGTTTTTAATCCATTGCTTTGTTCCAACCCAAAGCCACCAGCAGCTTCCGGATTCTTGTCTGTCCGTGCAGACAAAGGCCTGTCTCAACGTTCGTGGGTCAAGTCATAGTTGAGGTGGTTGAGGTAAGTTTTGCCGATTTCATATTCATAATGCATGCCCGAAGAGTATCTACATATGCTGGATGATCTTCCGAACACCGTAGCTCACGTTGCCACCGTAATTCGGATGATATTTTAACTGTTTTCGACGCTTGAGCGATCTCCGCGATTTCGTGTCGCTGGCCGAGGTGGCGTCGCGTCACAGTTCTGAGGAATGCTGGCTGCCTTAGGCAAACGATCGCTATCACTTGTGGAGGCTGTTCGTTGAAACCTTGCGTAAGTGCTAGGCGCTATGTTGAGAATCCCGTGAATGTTTTGCGATACCGGAGCACTGCAGAGACGCTGGTCAGATTGTTTCGAAAGTTCGCGTTGCAATCGATGAGTTCTTTGGACACGCTGTAAGTGCCCGTCGCGCTAAACTGATCTGTGCTGTCAAACGCTTGGATACGGATCTTAGAACAAACGCCTTGGATGTGTTCGGGAGGGCGACACGCGTGAAGAATTATGGTTTTTACTTTGACGTGTCGTCTTGTCCTTTCTCACGCTAGCGACAGCGTATATCTCGGTCAGGGCGCACTGGCTTTTTTCGCCGCGTCCAGCGGGATGACGCGGTTTGGCGCTGGCGTTTAGCGGGTTGCAGCGGGTTGTTAGAACACGCGCCTAGCTGGGCGTCGTCGTAGCGCTCGCGTACGGTGTGTGCCCCGCGCCAGCCTGCTCTGCGTGTCGTCGGTGTTCAGGCGCGCGGGCCTAGAGTTGCTTAAAAGTGTTGACAGGACCTTGTTAAGCTCATCGTTTCCGTTGTTTTCTTCCTTACGGGCCCCTGCATATATGTCTAGCCTTGCGAGCCACCCGGACTACTACTACTACTGACGCTAATAAGGATTATTATTGTTTGTCTTAGTGGCGTTTTAATTTACCCCAGTCATATTCGTGACTTGTAGAACCCGCGGGTGCACACGTAGTTTACATGGCTGAGGAAAGAGGTTGAAGGATTTGATTAAAATGCTCTGATCTGGTATAGAATGTGTAGTGACGTTTAAGTACTTGAGCTTTTGGTAAAGTTGAAGGGAGTCTCTTAAGACATTTTGGAACCATGGTCAAGACCCAATGCTGGGTACAATTTTAGTCTAAAGGCTGGTCCACACTGTTGCTACCGACTAGGACTGAGTCCGACAAAACCAGTCTTTAAGCCTCTTGTGACGGCTTATGACCGGGCTGCGCAGCAGCAATGGCAGTCGTAAGCAACTTGAAACCCTGTTTTGTTCAATGTGGTCATAGTCGGTTGCAACAGTGTGAACCAGCTTTAAGACGTTTTAGGTGCATGTAACTAACAGTAGCTTCAGGATAAACTTGCGCATTGTACTACCCCAAAGTATTTCGATCACATCCTCGGTTTAGATTCTTGATCTGTATCCCAGCACTAAGTAACGTCAAGACGATTGTTGATTGCTGTGCAGGTGCCTATCATGCGAGCTGTGCTATTTCTAGGTGGTGTTTAATTTGTTTTTAAGTGCCCGGGATTTTTTAATGTACCAGTAGGTATCTAAGCTCCACATGCACACTGTTCTTAATACAATTAATTCATGCAGAATCTCATTTTCCTTATTTGGTTGAGTTTAATGGTGGTGTCATCATGGTCTTTGCACTGTCGACGACAAGAGAAGCGTAATGTTGGCACTTGTTCTTTTATTGATCTGTGAATCAAGTTCTGGTTTCTTTTTTGTTCCAGAATGTCAGTCGGAGTCTTATTCATGTTGTTGCAGGAAGTCTGTATGATGACGAAAAAACTGCAGGTGACTAGAAGCTGCCGATGAGCTACCAGTCCGGATAGCAGCTATCAACTCGGCAAGGGCCTGCAGGCGTATCAGCCCCACCCGTTTCTCTACTGCCATTCGAGACAGGATGCTTTGTAAAAGGTGAAAGAGGGCCCATGCACTGCTTCTGCAGGGCCCTGCTGGTATTTATCTGACAGAGGCGAGGAGAGAGAGAGAGAATAACCCTCAACTTGACAGTCCACGGAGAGCCAGGATTTTGGATTTTGCGAGAACAATGATGCTTGCCTTTAGCTCATATATTTTTTGCTAGAAGTTGTACGACCAACCGCCAGGATTGTCTCATCCGACAGCAGAACATGCCGGCTACTGTGGCGTCATTTAATCTTGTCGCTTAGAGACCACTTTTAATGCATGGGTGGTATAAAACACTAAACACACCAGTTGGAGGCGCATTCCAGGCACCATACTGTAGCATTTGCTGCTTAAATGTCCTCATTGCAGTTATAACAATTTCCGGATTCTGTTTCTTTTTTTCAGTGGGAGCTCATGAAGGTGGCACCATGCATGGAGGGACAGAGTGGCTGACAGTGAGCTGCCCAAGACAAGCTGCTGGCTCTCCCGACCATCTCCGAAAGCCTGTGGATAGGCTAATTGACAGACGTGCCTGGACATTTATAAATGGTAAACACAATCTAGACTGTCTTTGAATTATGCCTTGGTCTAATGGCTATAGCTTGGATGCCATGTTTGGCTGATAGAATTGAACTGGATATGCTAAGCGGGCTTTGTCACCAATTAAGCACACGCTGGGACGCTTATTCACAAACTCCGCTTCCCAGTCCATGAGCCACCAAAGACCTAGCCAAAGAGATCCCGAGTCAGCCATGATCTCATGTTTTATATGTATATGATAGTAATATTGTGGCACTTCTTCATGCAATTTGACATTCTAATCGTTCCCATCGCTAAGGATACATTTTTGTGGTGCCATCCGTGTTAGTTTTCAAAAGTACTGTAATCTGGGCCTTGCTATGTTAGCTGCCATGAGAGCTGTCCAGCTTGTGTGAATCGCTTGCCAGGGATGTTTTTGCCACTGGAGGCGCATTTCCTAGGGGCTGAAACTATTTTTGGCTTCATACTTGGCTTAACTTGATCGTTGAGCCATTGACTTTCTCGTTTGACGCTGGCATTGCCACCACAATAGTCCCATCACCTACACTGGCACTTCTCTCCTTTACAAAACGTACAGCCGTTTGCATCCATCTACTCATCCCTTAGATGGTCTTTTTTCCTATGCCATAGTGGCCCTTAAAGGGAAGCTGAAACACTTCTTGAAAAAAAACGAGTTAGAGGTGAATTCTGGCGTATTTTTATCCCGTGAATCTGAATATCACATTCGCTTTCCCCGAAGATGCAACTAGAAGCGAGAAAACGCGAAAAACATCCGACCAGTCGTGACGTCATACTAGGATATTTGAGCCGCCAAGCGCGTGTCGCTCGTGTGGGCAGCGCGTGCAATGACAAGCTTGCCAGGTATATTTTTCCGCACTGACGGCAGTCACGACGTCTCTTTCTGACCTTTTTGAAAATAGCAAAAGTGCGCGTGCATAGCTTTGACAGGCGCTGAAGATGCGCGAGAGCAGAGATTCCGAAAACTCCTAGTGTGACGTCACGCCCCGGGAAGGAGGGGCTTCGGCGGTACTTTAAAAATTAATTTCTGAAGCATCCGTGCACCAAATTGAAAAATAATCTTGATATTCCTGATCCTGGAGGTAGAATGAAGGCCATTGAAGTCTTTTTTCTCAAATACAAAACCGCTTCAGTTTCCCTTTAAGGAGGTTATGACACGAAAAGTAAATGGATAGATTATTCTTGAAATGGAATGCTGATAGGCTACTTAGTATATACACAAAGTTATACAATTTTTAGAGCTCTGGTAATTGCAATATTCAATTTACGAATTTTTAATATTTTCATCTGACGACCAGGCAACAAACACTGCCCAAGTTAGTCACACCATGGTGTCCATAAACCACGTGACCATGAACGCTATCTCATTCTAGGCACCCCCATGATCGCCCAAGCTCTCCTCGCCGTGGTATGATCAAAACCGCTCACGCAACTCGGTAACCCGAAAGCTTTTCTCGCTCTCTCTCCCAGCCCATTGACCTTCCACCCTGCATGCGCCTGCAAGATATTCGCGGACGACGGTGACCACGGCGAGTTCGTCCGTAACTCGCCGTGGCTGGTCGCCAGCGGGTCGCACTCAAAATGAACAGCTTCCAACATCTCTTGATAGCAATCACTCTCATTGCTGCTGCGATCAATGTCGAACACTTTGACAAGGCGAGCGATGCCGTAGACGTAATCGTCACGGACATCATGCTCGAAACGCAGAAGATAAACGAGGAAGCTGAAGCTCGAGACGCTAAGAGAGCCAAGTCTCTGAGTGTGTGCAAGGAGACACCGCGCTGGAGGCTGGCTACGTAGCCAGCCTTCAGCTCTGCCCGGATCCGCCCCTCCGAGGGACCCACGTATAAATCGATGTATCCACGAAACTATCGCGCCATTTTCAAAGTAAATTTGGCAGGATTATAACAACATACAATGGGACCTAGCTGTAGTTTTAGCTCATATTTTATTTTTGGCGTGTCATAACCCCTTTAGGGTAATCAATCAGCTATCCACTTGCAGTGAGGTTCTTCACATCAAGAGCTGAAAGGAATATTTCACACTCTTTTAGAAGATTCTTCACATCAAGAGTATAAGGAATCTCACATTTTTTTAGAAGATTGATCCCAATACAGGAATGTTGCTTGCCCCAACATCTCTAAACCACCTTTGTAGTGGTTTCTCAATGTCTTAATATGTAGTGCATCAGGATGTGTTCTGTCCCGCTTTTATGCCACCGCTTTTCTTGAGTTGTTTACCCAAAGTGCTTTGAAAGATCTTGTGGGCTCCAGTGACACAAGACTTCTTGTCTCCTTCTCCACGTGTCTTACTTCAAGTTTTGTCACAAATGTCAACTTCGCCCTCTTGACGTTCACAGCCATGACAACATGTAGGCCTATTTGATGGTTGATTGTAATGTCAAATATCCCCCGATTGTTCATATTGGATATCATTTGTCTGCGGTGTGTTCTGCAGCCACAAACTTCTGCCATGCCACCACTACGCATTGGTGTACGGCGGAGAAGCCTGCTACGTGACTTCAGAGCATGCAGTCATTAAATTCAACACTAGGGAATTTGATAGTGATGTCTCATAAATATGGACACCTCCATTCCTCCCCAAAAGCGTCCATAATGTGAGCTGTCCACTCTAACGGAACAAAAAGACAGGTATTTACCCAGTTGGTCCCCAAAAATGGTTTTTATATAGCAGAGTATCCATATTATTGAGACATGACTGTTTACCTATTCTGCCTGAGTCCTACTAGAGCGACAAAGAGAAACACCCGACAGTGATATGCCTCAATGCTGGATGATACGCCAAAAACACGGACAAGATGAAGAAAGATCTGGGCGGGACACGTCGTAACTTTCAATTGAATGGTTTACTTTGGTAAAAAATATATCTACTGATAAGAAGCGACACATGCTGGCAGAACACTGTAAACCTGATTCGCATGGTGCTATTTTACTTCAATTTTTTTGTTGTGACGTCACTTGTGCAGGAAATAAAAGCATAGGGGAAGCTGCGGTGCTAGATTTCAGTGGTGTAAATTTGCAAGAAAATTCGCACCATGTGAAGCGGGCTTAAAGGACACATGCAAAGAAAAAAACATTTTTTTTAAAACAGTCTAGATGAAAAAAGAATGTTATAAAATAAATTTACAGCGAAGAAAGAAAAATTTTAGAGCTATATTTACGGCGCAAAACGAATTTGTAGTTGGCGCCCCCGGGAGCCGCCGCTGATCACGTGGTAGGCCCTGCGCGCCACCGCGCTCCATCGGCGGCGCCGCAAAGTACCCCGCCGCCGCACGCTGAGCGTAGTGCGAACGCCGCTTCAACGCGTTTCTCCACGCCGGCGGCGCCGCCGCCGCACAAGGTTCGCCTGCTTCGGGGCGCCGCCGCCGTTATCTGACCGGCGCACAGGTCTCTCACGTCTGCTTGCGCTTTTTCAGGAGCTTCCTTTGGGCTATAAAAGTTACTTGTTATTCTTTGTTTTTCGTTGTACTTCAAACGAAGATGAATAAGTAACTTTTCGAGACCATAGGAAGCTTCCGAAAGATTGCAAGTACCACGTGACAAATAAGGGCCAGTCACGTGATAAATATGGGCCACTTTTCCGCGGCGCCCGCGGGCGCCAACTGCAAATTCGTATAGCGCCGTGAATATAGCTCTAAAAATTTTGATTTTTCGTTGTAAATTCGTTTTATGACTTCCTTTTCCCAAACCGGTTGTTTAAAAAAAAAGTTTTTTTTCTTTGCATGTGTCCTTTAAGGTAAGGTCTAAACACGGTTCCTCAGAATCCAGCATCATTGGCTCTGCAGATAGTGAAATTCTTTGTTAGATAACAGCAGTGAGGGAGCGCTCACATGAGTTGTTATCCTGGGATTTTATCAAGAAGGCATTGTGAATTTTCCTCTCTGTTTTTGTCTTGTAACGGCCCATGACACTATAGTCGGTGACAGGTCAAGAACGAAGTGGAAGCTCCTCCAATCTCTTTCCACTTTACTAGTGCGAACGCTGTAGAGGAGGCGACCTCCTCTCCACCATTCGCTCGGCTGAAGTGGAAAGGGGTGGGAGGAGCTTCCACTTCGTTCTTGACCTGTCACCGACTAGTCTTTTCTAAGTTGGACTTGCACTCGGACACAGTTAACTGTTAGGTGACCTTGATAAAATCTCGGGGTAACGTGTGAGTGCACTCATTGTTATTGTCTGACAAAGAAATTCACTCTGTAGAGCCAGTGACACTGGTTTTTAAGGGAGTGCGTTTTGACCTTATCTTACCGTGCTCTGCCAACAGGTGTCAGTTTTTATCTGTATTTAAATATATTTTTTTAAATAAACCATTCAGTTGAAAGATACGCCATATCCTGTTCAGATTTTCTTTTCTTTGGTCATGTTTCTTTGCATATTATTCAGTGATGAATAACAAACTAGCCCTATTTGCCATCTTAAGCTTCAAGACCATGCCGCATGCATGTGAAGATATCTTTTGGCAGGCTTGCAATCGCTTGTGCTTACTTCATGAGCCCCGAGAGACGGCAAGCCTGCCAAAGGTGTCTTTGTGTGCATGCTGAATGTATTGAAGTCTTGTCGGGGTCGACTGTTTCTGTTGGTCGCTCTAGTAGGACTCTAGCATTATATGTCGGATCCCATTTTACATTGACATTTTAAAATACATTTTCACAAGAATGTGGCTAGCATTCTTTGTATTTATTGATTCGATATACTTAAGTCAAACTGAACATTTTTCTGATCTGATTTTCTTTTGTTGCGTTTTAATTACTGGGGAATTTGGTTTTTGTGGTTTATAGCTTCAGGGCTGTCAGTGGAAGTTGGCACCACTTGATATTGTAATCTTATAGGTATGCAACATAAATTTTAAAAAGCACGTCTATGCATTTAAAAAAAAGACAGAAAACATCTTTATAGTTAAGTTGTGCTTATGGCTCGGTTTTACTACCAAGAGAAATGAAAAATTTTCTTTCAAATGATCTGAGCAACCTTCCGCAGTACTGCATGTTACATGTGGTGTTCACATAGAGGTGCTCTGGCTTTTATTTCGCATTTATTGACAGTAGTATACTACAAATAGAGGGAAACCATGCTTGTCACTGTCGAGTTCTGTAGTTCCTGCGTTATGTAGTCTCCTGCAATATGAAAGACCCAATGGGAGCGCCTGGCCGAGGCAGTGGCTTGGGGCGCTTTGTGCGCTCTGGGAGATTCCAATGTACCTAAGGGGGGGGGGGGGGGGGACTCACTCGGGGCTCAGCTAAAGTGCCACACACGCTTATCAGTTTTCGGTTTCGCGGTGGAGAGCAGTTTATCAGCATCATGTCACGGCTACTAACTCAGAAAATACTGTCTGAGAGAGACTGACCAGAGTCAAGGCGTTTTGACCGTTAAAGTGCCAGGTCCGTGCCATCCTTCTAATTAATGAATGCGCTCTTCACCACACTTTTTTTTTAAATATGAGACTAGGGTGTAACTTTAATATTAATTTTACACCTGAAACAACTGATAACAAAAACAGTGACGAGCATGCTTGCTTCAAGCCTTCATGACCATATCTCTGGGCGTGATGCTGATGAAGCACACTTTTTGGCTAAACCTTAACCAAAAACTGTTCGCAAGTTCAGAGCCAGTTGAGCCCTGAGTGAGCGTCCTTTCCTCGAGGCAGAACTGAGTCACACGGAGCGCACATAGCTCTTCCGACCACCGCCATCTCAGCCACGCACTTTCAGTAGGTCTTTTATATTGAAGGAGACTGAACATACCACCAAGACCTTTTGGGTAGCCTTTCTGCTGTGTTCTAATTTAATTAGGAGCATGATTTATAGTTCCTGTAAAACATATTTACTAAACATGCGTCACTGTTTATGCTGTTCCTTTTCCAGGTGCTGCTATCCAGCTCTACGTCACAGCCATGAAGTGGCCATGGGGTGAACCATCGACAATTGCTGTCATTATTACTCGGATCTGCGGAGCCACCTACTAGCTGTGAAGCCCAGTAATCGGGCAGCAGATACTCGACCAGTGACCAGCCTTATCCAGCAACCAGCCTTTGTCGCTCTAATGGGACTCCGGCATTATGCCCGAGTCCCACTAGAGCGACAAACAGAAACAAACAACACGTTCAAGCCTCCAACCCATGCAGCATGCCCGTGATGGTACCTTTGGCGAGTGTTTATTCGTTCGGTGCTCGTGAAATAAGCACGAGTGATTGTAAGCTTGCCAAAGATACCCACGCGTGCATGATGGTTGTGTTTAAGCATAGCCTCCTTTATTCTACAAAGCCTGTCAAATCGCGAAGGACTCAGGTTTGAGGCTTGTCGCTGTCGTTTGTTTCTGTTCGTCACTGCAGTGGGACTCTGGCATAAGCCAGCACCATGTACTGAGCATGAAATAAAAAAACCACTGTATCAAACTTGATTCAATTTTGCAGCTTCATTTGCATGCCGACCACACAATAAATACAGCAGCTTCCACATGTTTTCAACTTTCATTCTATTGTTCAAGTATTCTGAGAGAATTACTGAGCAGCTTTATTAATCGTGAGGCACTAAATCTTGAACAAAGTTGCAAACAGTTCTTTCTGCACACAGCACCGAAAATTGGAGATGTTTGGCTATATGCCACAAAAGCCTCCTTTGAATGACAGCATAAGCTTCCTTGGGAGTAGTCTGTAAATTCCCTGTATAGCCAATATTGAATGATCAGAGAACTCCCACCCTGGCCCAGGCTGCATTTACACCGTTTTGCCAAGCTTGGCTGACCACTGAACTGCCAGCATGGCCCAGGCTGCGTTCAGACCGTTTTGCCAAGCTTGGCTGACCACTGAACTGCCAGCCTGGCCCAGGCTTGTTTTACACCGTAAAGCCAAGCTTGGCTAGACAAGGAACCCCCACTGAACTGCCAGGCCGGCTAGCCAGGCTGGGGCTAGCTTGCCCCTTGGAGCAAAACGGTGCTTGGGCCGGGGAAACTTTCCCCGGCTGCCCAAGCAGGCTCAAGCTTGAACCAGGGAATTGTGCTGCTTGGGGTGACACTAAGGTATTTTTATAATTCGGCTAATTCTACGGTTGTGGTAGTGATAGTATAGGAAAATAAAAGAGAATTACGGCGGCGTTGAAAGGACATAACTTTACATTTAGTAGAGTTAAGGGACATTATCCAGCGGTCGCACCATACAGCCCGTGGTTAAGGTCGATTTGGAGGGCCGATTGGTCCGATACGTTAGTGATTGAATGGTAGATGAAGACGTCGTCTGCAAACATGCGAATATGACAGGACAAATGTTGCGGTAAATCATTAAAGTATATTAAAAATAAAAGCAGACCAAGAACAGACCCATGGGGGACGCCCGATGTGACTGGAATGAGATTAGATGACAGATTATAAACTAGGACAGATTGGGAGCGGTTGTCAAGAAATTCTTTAATCCATCTTAAAATATCATGATTTAAGTTTAACTGATAAAGGTTTAGTAACAAGCGCTTATAAAGATACTTTGTCAAATGCTTTGTAAAATTTAAAACAATGGTGTCAGTTGGTATGTTACAGTCGAGTTTAATGTGCAGATCATGAAGGAAGAGGGCTAACTGAGTTTCGCAGAAAAATCCTTTACGAAAGCCGTGCTGTGAAGAACGAAAGAAGTTGATCGAGTCCAGAAAATGACGTGTTCCATGATTTTGCAAGGCACGCTCGTTAGAGAGATAGGGCGGTAGTTTATTGTGGATTCTTTCCCATGAAACGACTTTTCCCAACGTTTAGTCTTCTGGTATGTTACCTGTTGAAAGTGAGTGAGAAAATAACAAGCTAAAATATCCTGCAGAAATATGCTTAGTGTTTTTTAGAAATTTGGAATGGATTTTTTCTACACCGGCTGAGGATGACAGTTTCATGTTATCGATTACTGACGTAATACCATCGGCAAAAAAAATTACGGGAGAGTTTGGACACTCGTTATTGGTAGGTAACATCGTAAATGACACGTCTGCCTTTGTAGTGAAAACAGATGAAAACGCGGTGATGTAAACATTTGCCCATTCTGCATAATTCAAAAGTTTGACAAATTCATTGGTAATGTCAACAGTATTTTTTTTGCTGAGGGTCTATCACTGGTCAGAATTTTCGGGTACTTTCAGTAAACATGTTTGGCAAGTCCACGGGAAAAAAAGAGTAGTTGGCGTTTCGGGTTGCGGTTAAATATGCACCCTCAGCCGCGTAATATTTTCCCCATGCACTAGGGCCAGCCGTCAGCTTGTCTAAGCGGAAAAGACGTTTTTTTTTTCTTTCTAATTTCTAATCTTCTGAGGGTTTTAGTGAACCACGGTTTTTGTTGACCGGCATGGAAACTAAACAAGGGGTTGAAAGTATTTGCTGGTGCGTTTAACTTACTTTTAAAAATCAACAAATTTTCATGAATGTGTTCAGCTCGTTATTTATAATTTTATACTTTCCTTTATCATACAGGCGAATTGTTTTCTTTTCGGTATTACGTTTTGCAGGAGTAAGCTCAAATACGGCATGAAATAACTTTGTGGTGACTAATCTCTCGAAGGTTGTTTATGGATGATAGAGAGTCAGGGTGATTGGTTAATATGAGATATAAAATATTTGCAGATTCGCGAGCGACGCGCGATGGTTTTGTTACCATCTGGGTGAGATTAAAATTGAAAGAAACCTCAATAAATTTTCCGGCTTCTGGGTTGCTTGCAGTTAAAGGCGATGGGTCAATCCAATTAATAGTTGGGAGATTAAATTCACCAAAAAGAAGAATATGTGCAGTTTGGTACTCAGCAGAAAGTTGACATAGTTGGTCGTTTAGTATACGGAAAAATTCGGTACTGTAATTTGGTGCTCTGTAGCAGATGCCCAGTACTACCGTTCGCGGAGAATCCCGAATGATGAGCCAAAATGCTTCAATATTACATGGAATGGTAATGAGAGAACAGGACAACTGCTGGCTAACGGCGATGAGTACATCTCCACCTCGTGCGCCTTTAAGATTATTTTGAAAAAGGGGGAAATTAGGCAAGTCAGCCAGGACTTCAGCGTCAGTGACGTCGACAGTTAACCATGTTTCAGTTAGTAGTAATATATTGCTGCCAGACGACGACAGGAGATTAGATACAAGATCCCGTTTCGAACGCAAGCTCCGTGTGTTGGTAAAGAAAACAGACAAGGAAGTATTTACAAGAGGGGTGAATTTAGGATGGTTCATTGGTTGCCGATAGAATGGTGGCTCTTATACAATTTCTTTTACAGTTCGTGACAGCTCGTCAAACATATAACGTCGCTTGCCAATGAGTAGTGTTTTGTAGCTTAGCGAACATGAAGCTGCCTTGTTTTTAGCAAATGTAACTAAGTGCTTCCGGGCGTTTTGGAAGGGGCGCAAGAAATCTTCGCCAATGCTAAAGACGGTGACCTTTAACTTACGGCCGTTCGAAAGGATAGCCTCCTTAGTATTAGAAAAAGTTAGTTTTACGATTAATGGGCGACAGCGTCCGTTTGTGTGATGGCCGAGACGGTGAGCTCGCTCAAATTCCTAGGTTCAAGGGTCACATGGAGGTGATCAGCGCATAACTGAATTACTCTTTCGTTAGACTGGACATAATTAAGTCTCGTGTTGAACGGGATGAGGAACACTTTAAGATGATTAATTATTTTTCCTCGAACGGTTTTCTGCGTCGTCCATTTGGGCGTTGCTCTAGAAAACCATATGCGCTGTTTGAGTGGTATCAGTTCGTGCCATTCACGGTCAGATTGCAAGGTTTCAATTTGTTTTCGTATTGAACCTCCAGTTCGGCCATTCGTTCATTAAGATTCGCTATATTTCTTTCCGTGGTTTGCAGTTGGGCTTTGAGGACTTGTAGCTCACAAAGTATCCGAGCTTGCCCGACAGACAGCTTGTTTTTAAATTCAGCAAGTATTGCTACGGTAGGTATCGGGTTGGTTTCTACGTCGCCGGACAACAACACAACCAACTAAAAAAACATGACTTCAGCACACTCAACGGCAATAGAAACACAACACTGCGGGCTGGGCAGCGGTACGAGAAAATAATCACTTAATTTTTTCGAAGAAATAACATACGGTTCACGAACCCGCATAGCAAAATTTAGTGGAGTAATTGACTGTGTCGCAGCACAGCCGCCGAGCTTACAGAGTTACGCGGGAAGCTGTCGTAGCTTTATACTTGACATGGCTGGGTCCGTCGATGACGATTGCGCTCTCTGTGCTGGGTCGAGGGCAGACATGTACACGTTACCTAGAAAAAGTAACAAAATACTGTTACTCGTTGCTCGCTCAAAAAGTAACTAAGTACGTTACTCTTTACCGATTCTCGAGAGGAACGCGTTACTTTACCTCAAAAGTAACGAATTACTTTTGACGCTACATTGACGACCAAATACACAACTGTTTTTCTTTTTCATGGTTTATTGTTTTCTTTTTAGTAGTCGTTGCACTTAAGCCGTAGCTGTCTCTCGAAGTTTTCTTCAGTTACGTTTCCCCGCTTCCTTGAAAATACAACCCCGGCGACGCCGAAGAGTCGTACTACCGACGCGCTCAAAGAAACTGCAGTGTTGTGCTTCATCAAGGGCTGGTGAATCTGGGATACCCCTTTCTCTTGTGTTGTCTCTACTTCTAAGGTTCGAAGTTGACAATGGATTATGCGCCTTCCCGCGTTGGCAACCTCCGGGTTTACATTCGGTCCGTACTCGGTTCTTTGAGTTTCAACCGACGAGCCTTATTGTGTTCGCTGGGTGAAGGAAATTCCCAGCTGTAGAGTTCCGTACAGCGACGTTTATCGCCGGACACTTCAGTCGAAATGTTCGACTGACGTGTTCAGCGATATACGTTGCTGTACTGTCATACTGTTTCGTTGGTTTTCGAGTTGCCCACCTACCATTCTCGCAATAGACGCATACTCAGGTTAGAATAAAAAGGAGGCCATTCAAGCGGTGTTGCACACTCTTGGGGTGAGGCGCCAAAACAACGAGGACACGAGGAGAGAAGCAGACAGGACGAGCAATAATGTAGCATACTCAAGAGTAACGAGCAACATTATTGCTCGTTACTCGTTACTTGGCATTAAAAGTAACCAAATACGTTACTCGTTGCTTTTCTAGAAAAGTAACTAAATACGTTACGTGTTACCAAAATTTTAACTAGGCAGAAGTAACTAATTTCTTGGAACGCGTTACGTACATGTCTGGTCCAGGGTGTAGTTTCCGGTTGAGGGAGTTGACGTTGACACACGAGCTGTCACGCAGTGGAAGGACAGATGAGTCACCGGTATCGCGTCCATAGCACGTAGGCACACATTCCGAGGTGACACTCGGGACGGCACATTAGGGCAGGGAGCAGCACACGTGTGATGACGGAGGAAAACACCTGCATAGCGAAAGCGAGTGGATTAGTTGACTGTGTCGCAGCACAGCCGCCGAGCCCACCCGACATGTCTGCATTTTAATTACATTTTAACTTCTAGAGAATATGTCTAGACTACATGTCTGCATTTTTATCATAATCCGAGTCCTTTTTGCATAATTTTTGTTGTAAAATTACATACGCGTGGCTGAATATGAAGACAACTCGCTGTTCACCGCCAGGGTTATTTTTCTTTATAAAAAAACGCGAGCGCACCGAAACCGCACGCGCACTATCATACTTCAGCCAAGAGCCTCCAAAGGGACCAACCTACTGAAAACCATGACAACTCTGGTGAGAGGCATCAGTTTTGTATATTCTGTTTTCCAACTTATCTACGGTGTTTGAAACCTATTATTTGTTGATCGAAAAGAATTTTTTTTGTATTTTTGAATGACACGTTTTCACATACATTTTTATATACTGAATGAGACATGCAGTATATGAAAATATACTGAATGAGACATTCAGTATAAAAGATTTAGGAAGACATCGAATTACTACGCAGACTTGCCACTTCAATTTATCATTTCCATTTTAATTTAAAAGTGTCTAAATACACTAATTGGACAAAGAATTATTGTAAAATCGGAGTAAAAATACACATGCCATGTCGCAATTTATAGACGTTGGGAGCCTCAAAATGAAATCTTGAATTTCGGCTGTTACTTATACTTGAGGCACTAAACTATAAACGTTCTTATATTTCATACGTACTTAGGACGAGTGTTGAGTTAATCTTATAGAAACATTTAATATAAAAATTGCTGTTTGTTTGCTTATAGCAATAATAAACCGTATATTATTTTCTTCTAGACAGGATGGGAGTCCGGGTGAATATATCTAACAAACCACAATCCGCTCTCACAATAAGCATAAAAAATAGAATAAGATCAATCTTACTCCTCTCGTGTTCCGTGAGTGGACGACGGAATAGCATCTTTACACAATAAAAAATGTCAAGTATCTTATTCCGAAGCAACAAACAAGACTGCTTAAACCGGGTAACTTCCTTCAACTTTTTTTATTCTAATTGTAGACAAGATATCTTTCTGATCAGATATTGTTAGGATTCAGTTTTTCTGAGTTTATTTCTCGTGAAAAAAGCAGCTTGTTTTTCGGAGTTAAGTTTCCGCTAAAACGTCTGGGCTTATCGGAGTTTATTTTTGTTAGTTTCTCAATTCTCTGAAATCCGGAGTTTAATTTCACTTTGTCGCCAATTTTTCAAAATTTAAAATAAAAATCAAAATCCGGTCATGAACGTACCCTACATTCATCAGACCTCACCTTTATTGAAAGCTGTTTAATTGGCTGTATTTGGCATTGGCGCATTACTATTGGCAAGGCTAACTATCCCAAGACAGATTTTGCAAAATGTGTTTCTTCCATAACAGTCGATACTCTGAAATAACTAAAGTCCTGGACGTAGTCGCTGGGAAGTATGGGAGCTTCAGCTGCACTCTCCCTCCGTTGAAATATGCGGGTTCATAGCTATCACGGTTAAAAAAAAAACTGTACAAATCGTTCCTTTGAGACACACCCATATAGTGTGGCCCAGACTAGAAACCTAAACAATCTCTTTGGTCGTGACCAAGACAACAAACCTTAACAAGCTAAAAGGTAACTCATTTTTGTCAGCGGTCCAATACTGAAAAAGAAACTAACACGCTGCTCTCAGGACCAGTGATCTTGTGATTTTATAAAATTTATTTGTAAAATACCGCCTTTTTTATTTTCATCTTTCGGTTGTGAACTCGAATGTCGGAGTTTCCTTGAGGGCAATTAGGCGGCGAGCGCTTTTTTCGGATTTATCCGATAACATGGAACCTTAGTTATAGAAATACGCATAAAAATGTACACTCAGATATTGTCGCGAGTCGACCATCTCATCAGCGAGTTCAAAACATAAAAGGTAAATGTTCACCTAAAACATACGGTATGAATTGGGATCTGCTGGGTCGTGTGCAGGCAGACCTTACTAACATGTATTGCTGACCATTCGCAAAAGTGCCATACTCCGTTTCACCTTATGTTGTACCGCAGCGAAGGCTAGAAGCGCGAGCTAATAGCGTTGGCAGCTGTCCTCAATGCACGAGAGCTTGTGCCGCCAAGACTATGCCCTAGAGCAAGAAGATCGTGCTTGTAGCCTTTCCTGCGGTACATCATAAGGTGAAATAGGGTATAGTTGGTGATTACTACCTTCCCCAAAAACGGGAATAAAATCATGTGCCGCATTCCTCCTCAATGGTGGAACGGGTTCCCGTTACAAGTTCCAGGGGTTAACAAGGAACATGCTACCGTCACATTCGTAAGATTGGAACGTGTTGTTAAATTAATGGAACATTTGCTTTTTTGAAGGAAATAATAGTGCTGGATGATTTATAGATAAAATAAATCAGTCGAGTAAAAATATTCATATAGAACCATGTGTTGACTCCCGACGGTCACATTTGTTCCCGTTTCTTGTTTACGATAATCCCTCGGACACTTCCCCATCCCTTGAAATCAGAGGTTGAAATGGACGATAACAAAAGGCCTAAAGGCCTTATAAAGTCGGGTAAATTTGCAATTAAATATAAAAATAAATGGGAAACGCCATTCTTCCTGCCGTTTTTTTTTTTCGAAAACGTCGCGAGTGTTCGTTCCTGTTCCACGGATGCAAGATGGAACGGCGGCGTCCCTCGTCCGAGGAACGCGTTCCGGGACCACGGTTCCGTAGAACACTGGTGCATTTTTAGATACACAACAAAATAGCGCAAAAAAGATAGAGACAGGAAAGTAGATAGTGCAGGTGTCCCTTTTGTCTATTCTCTTGTCTTTGACCATTTTGCGCTATTTCATTTCTACCTCATTGTAAAATATTCGTGTCTCTACTGGTGAACATTGTTGCGGAGTAAAAGCTGTTTGATATGCTGCGATTCTCATTTGAAATCGGTGCGATTTGAAGTAAATGGTCGATTAAAATCACAGTTCCGCTGTCGCAGTGGCTCTGCAACTGGTTTCCACCAAGTTACTATTTTGTCGCAAAGTCGGTGCCATCGCTTTGTTGTCAACCAGCCGTTCATTAGCCACCTTTCATCCGCGATAGCTGCGCATTCAAAAATAAATTGAGGCACCTAAAAGCTTTTGGTTTAATGCTTAATTATACAAAATTTCTAGTTACATGTTGTATTCGTAAAACATTTGTGCTTATTACGACATATTTGTTGTAGTTTAGCCAAAGTCAAACGCGTCGCGTCCGTGTCCGCTGCAACTAGAAGAGCCGGCCGCGCCGACAGAAATCGCGCGGTTGTTGGAGCATGTGCAACCTAACATTGCGATAGCACTCGCAGCGTCGGCTGTAGCACCGATTGTTTTTCGCACAGTCACTGCATGTGAAACACGGTTAACGCGAAAAGGCGATATATAATGAACTAAAAAAAGGTTTAATTAGCAAACTTGTGCGAAACAAAACAAATAACGAGCGTCGAGACAGCAGAAAAGCGGGCAGCGATTTGGCGGCGTAACAGGAAGCGAGAGCGAGATCGACTCTCCAAGGCCACGGCCAGCTCCTTACCTAGTGTGCATCGGCATCCCAACATTTCGGCCCAGAAGGTTCAAGCAACGCGCGTTCCGGTTGAGAATGTACAGGCACTTTCGAGAACAAGAAACTAAGACGAAATGATAAAAGTTACGCCCCGAGTAAAAGAAACGCGAGTCTTGAAGTATTCCGTGACTGAGCGCTGCTTGTTCGGCCCTGCGCGCGGCAATATCCGCCCCAACATTTTTTAAATGCAAACGAAAACAGTAACGGCCACTGTATGCAAAAATGTACACTTGAATATCGGTTCAAAAACGTCGCATTGCAACTTGTTAAACTCATCATGGAATTCGCCTGCAGCTTCGTCTGACTATCCTCATCGTGGCTGTTGCCGGCGTGCTCGGAGGCTCCAAAAGGGCGGCTAGGGCGGCTACGGCGGCTACAGCGGCTACAGCGGCCACGCCGGCTTCGGCGGCTACGCCCGCTACGGCGGCTACGCCAGCTAGGAAGGCTAGGGCGGCTACGGCGGCCACACCGGCTACGCCGGCTACGGCGGCTACGCCAGCTAGGAAGGCTAGGGCGGCTACGCCGGCTACGGTGGCTACGCCGGCTACGGTGGCTACGGCGGCTACGCCGGCTAGGGCGGCTAGGGCGGCTAGGGTGGCTACGGCGGCTACGCCTGCCACGCCGGCTACGGCGGCTACACCGGCTACGCCAGCTAGGAAGGCTAGGGCGGCTACGCCGGCTACGGCGGCCACGCCCGCCACGGCGGCTACGGCGGCTGCGTAGCCATCAACTACGGCGGATACGGTGACTACGGGCTCGGATACGAAAGCATTCTGCGCCATGGAGGACTGTACAGCGGATACGGCGGGCTCGGATCCTACGTCGGACACGGAAGGTTCTACGGTTGAAATCTTAATGAAAACGCGGGAATAAATAACGTTTCCCTTTGTAACAATGCTTTTGATCTCATTTTACTCACCACTACACTTCTAGAGTTCAACGATACGGCCGTGTTACGGCTTTAATGAGCAGATTGTCTTATGGAACTTGCAAATTGGCCCTAGGCTTCACACTCTAATAAATACGATGTAATTCTTTTTTAGTTTTATCCCTTACAAAAATATGTATGGACACTCCTTGGGCGTTCTAAAGAGCAACGTCCATAGGCAGACCATAAGGCATCTATAGGCAGACTACGACTACTGTTGCCTTCGTGAAGTCGTCCTATGGCTGCCCTATAGAATATTGGCCAACGGACGTTCTATGGACGTCCTATTCTATAGACGATGTGAGGTCATCGTATACCCTGTCTATAGTAAGACACCATATAGAGCCCATAGGGACTCTATAGGGACTCTACACAGGGTCTTTACGTTGTCTGTAGGGTGCCTGCAGAGAACCCATACGAGGTCTATAAGGAGTCCCTAGGGGGTCCTCAGGGAAGCCATAGAGGATCTACACAAGGTCCTTATGGGGTCTGCAGAAAAGCCATACAAGGTCTACAGGGAGCCCCTACAGGGTCCGTAGAGACGCCACTCAGTCTGCAGGGGGTCCGCTACGGACAGAGAGCTTGCTCTGAAAAAGCGGCACCAATCCGTACTCGAAAACCAAACTAATTGCGATTGCAACGCCGTCATTTCTCCCGCAGCGGCCACTCGAAGAACTGCACAACCGCATGTATTGGTTTGGAAGTATCGATTTTCGACAGCGTGTGAGTGTTCTATTTTGGCTTTAATCGGCCGTTTTGGAGCCGAAACATATACGGTAGAAGGGGTTTCAGGGATGCCAACCCCCGTCTCCCGGGCGGACGCGCCGCGAATTGCCACCGAAGTTAGGACGCACCCTGGTCGGGACGCGCTACCTGAAGTCATCGGTGAGGCATGGCTGTATAAAAACAATAATAATTGTGCCGCAAAATCCCATAAGCTAATATTTTATGCAAACATCACGCTCCTGTCATTTTGTACTAATCTTCAATAAAGATTTCTAAGAAAAGAGCTTTTTTCCATTTGTTTTTACGAAAAAACGTGCTTTGTAAAAGTTAGTTTTAAGAGTGTAGGGTCCTTAGGGGTCTGCAAAGAAGGGGTTTCAGGGATGCCAACCCCCGTCTCCCGGGCGGACGCGCCGCGAATTGCCACCGAAGTTAGGACGCATCCTTGTCGGGACGCGCTACCTGAAGTCATCGGTGAGGCATGGCTGTATAAAAACAATATTAATTGTGCCGCAAAATCCTATAAGCTAATATTTTATGCAAACATCACGCTCCTGTCATTTTGTACTAATCTCCAATAAAGATTTCTACGAAAAGAGCTTTTTTCCATGTGTTTTTACGCAAAAACGTGCTTTGTAAAAGTTAGTTTTAAGAGTGTAGGGTCCTTAGGGGTCTGCAAAGAAGCCATACAAGGTCTATAGGGAGTACGTATGGGGTCCACAGGGAAGCCATACAGGGTCTACACAGGGTCCTTATGGGGTCAGCAGAGAAGCCATACAGGTCTGCGCGGAGTCCCTACGGGGTTTATAGAGAAGCCACTCAGTCTGCAGAGGGTATTCGCAACTTTAAGCGATGGTGGTACCTCGGTGTGAAAATCGCGTCCCCTAGCTCCTGGATGATTGGCCTCATAATAAAAGGGCTTGTCTACACTTTCTTGACGTGAAAAAAATAAAGTAAGGCTCTGATACTGCTCGTATATAGCATAACCAGAATTACTTAAGCGTCGCGCGCAGACCCAGCCTAGTACCGCTGTTCTACGACGATCATCCAGATGACCGCCATTTAGATAGGCACCAGTGCGCCCCCTATGGGTCGTGAAAGTTGCGAATATCTACGGGGGCCGCAGAGACCCACATACACCCTCCCACTGAGAAAGTAAAAAAAAACTATTCCGGCACTTACTAAACACTTCCATCTC